>ML348910.1:4626-37329 GCA_005239505.1 Nicotiana paniculata | reverse complement strand
AGATGAATCGAACCTATCTCACATGTTTCCTTGAAAGTTTCCTGGTTTTTCAAGTGATTTTTCATTTTCCTAAAACTAGGGTTTACTGAAAATCATCTGCTCCAAAAGTTTTCTGATTTTGAATATTTAATCTTCTGTTCTTGTGTGCTTTTGACCGATTTATGTTTTATTTGCCTAAACCCTAGTCGATTTATGCTAAAACTCCATTTTCTTATATTTTTGCTTCGATTCTGGGTTTTCCGTGTTACTTGTGACATTGTTTTGCTTTTTGCTTCGATTCTAAATTTTTCAATGTTATTAGTTGTATTTATTCACTCTGTATCTTTGACCTACACGATTTTTCTTAGTCAAATTCATTGCTTTGTGATTTTTACCCTAATTAATCTCTATTAGGGTTTCTGAGTCAATTTTTCGGATTAATTTCTATGTGTTTCTGAAATTTTACTTAGCTCATTCTCTATTTGAGGAAGTTGATATCTTTCTTCCGAGAAATCAGTATTACTGTGAAATTTTGATTGACTGATTCACTCTGTTAAAAGTTCATGTGCATAATTCTCGTTTGTTTCCTTGTTTAAGACCTTAATGATTCATCCCTGCCTTATTTAATTGCCTGTATAACTGTGGATTCTTAGTGATTCCTTCATAGGGTTTGATTGGGATTCTTTCCTTAATTGAATCCTTGTTATTACCGTTTGATAAATTGCCCTTAATTAAAGGAGTCTATTCTGACTCCCTTATTTGGTTTGATTTGAATTTCTTGCCTTAATTGAATCCCTGTTATTACCGTTTGAATCATTTGTCCTTAATTAAAGGAGTCTATTCTGAAACTCCTTAGGTGATTGAATTATGTGACTTCCTTAATTGTTGGCTTCTGATTTCTTTTTACCTTGTTTTTCCTACTCTTAAAATACTATATAAACTCCCATGTTTCACCTCTCAACAGACACGAACACATTAGTTCAAAAAGCTCTCTTACACTTAAAAGGCTCTCTTTATTCTTATCTGTTACTTGCAACTTTCACTGCTCTAGCCGGCTGTAAGCCAAGGCTAGTTATTATACTACTTCTGCTCTATACTCTATGCTTTCTCTCCTTAACTGGTATGTCCTGATTCAATTTCAAAGTCAAAACTCTATGTGTTCTATTGCTGCTTTAGTCTTGTTCTTGATTACTATCTTGTTGTTCAATAGGTAACTAGCATGTCTAAATTACATTGCTTAATTACTGTTTCACCTAGAATGTCTGAATTTAGTTCTGTTAAACCTGTGATTAGTATGTCTAACCCTACCTATTGCTATATCTAGCATGTTTCAATCTGTCAGCATGCTTAAACTATGGACACTTGTGATGCTTGCTAAGGTGTACAATGTTATAATAACTTTGGCTATGTGTTCTAACTTGTTCACTGTAATTTGTTTTCACATGGTTGTTCTGTGATTCATGCCCTATGTCTTTACTACTAGTTGTATGATCAACCTCTTGATCCTATAAAACTCTTGAAAAAGCTTCTGTGCACCCTGTTGTTATATGCTTCACTATACACACTGATGTGTTTTATGTGGCCCCAATTCCCATCACCCCTGTATGAAGGACTGTGATTTGAATGTGCTGAATCTGTTTGTGCTGTGATTAGTCTACTGTTTGTTATTGTCCTACTCTTATCAACAAACTATTTTTAACAACTCTCCTATTTTATAAAACTGTTTCAACTAAGTCTTTTCCAAACGCTGCCTTTCCTATTAAAACCTTTTCAAAACTATGTCAAGCACTCTCACTCTACTCTTAGGTCCTTAGGTTCTGCCCCTCCAGTGTATGACTGCTTTGGGATTCCTATGAGATCCCTCTGAACTCTGGTGTACTGGGGCTGGCCCTTCCACACTGCACTTACTCAATTATGGTCAAGAAATCTGGGTGTGAGCACTGCCCGAGATCCCTTGAGGTATTTAGGGAACTCTGACACACGCATATATGAGAAAGGCTATGAAAAATTTGAGCACTTGAGGTTCTGGGAATCTGGGCCTGTTTTTCAGGCTCCCTATAGTTTAACTTCTTCTTTTCCTTTATCTATTTATGTAATTTTTTCAACTGATCTGTAATAATTATTTGTAAACAGATATGGGGAATGACTAGTGAAAAGGGGAGGGTAGCTATATATGTTATCAATATCAAGGGGTAGAAACCATGCCTTAGGTTTACACTTCCTATATGTGCATTAGAATCCATGTTTAGGACCAGTACATTCTAAGCATGTCATGCATTAGATATCATGTTTTAGGTTTACTACTTCAACATCTCATTTGACCCTATTCATCACTTAGAAATCCTGTTTCAGGGCTAAAAAATAGCTTCAACATAAAAATGTTGCTCCTGCACATCCTGAAATTATGCTGTAACTTCCTGTGCATTTAGAAATCATGCTTTAGGAATTCTGCAACCATTTTGCATCTCTATGTGCATAGTAGATACCATGCTTTAGGACCTCGCCCAGTCACACTTAGTTAAACTACTGATGCATGAAAAAGGACATAAGACGATCTCATATTTGATCATCTTGTTTTTTCAAATAAACTGGTGATAATCCCTGTATTTTGAAACACCTAGAACCGCATGTTTTTAGGTAAAACCACTTTTGAACTATTTTCTAAAAATTCTGGTAATTATTATGCACAATCCCACGCCTACGCAAACCTTAGGTAATCCATCTTTTTAAAAACTGAAAGACTGTTGCTTTGTGTTTACTGCCTAATGGTTAACAGGTTTTAAACTCAATAGGCAAACCGATTAGGTCCTGCTTCTGTGTTTATGAAATTGAAGCTGCATATCTTTTGTGTTTTGATTTTCACTTAGACATAATGTTCTAGGATCCTGCTTAATAGTACTGCCCTTGTTTGTGTTTGAGACGTGTTGCTTATGTGCATTATCTGTGGAGGTAAATCTGAGCCTCTTAACTGCTTTTTCCTGCTTTATCTATTCAAATCCTATCTGTTCTTGCCTGTCGCCTAGTATTTTCTCCTTTCAACCTTAGGGGTATGTCTAGAACAGCCTATAGGTAGAGGTCCTAAATTCCTCTAGGGCCATTAAGAAGGGACGGGTAATGACACACATAGAGATCGTTAAACAACACTCGCTTTAATAACTGCTAAGGGGTGGGGAAGAGTAGATATGGATATAATGACCGGTGCGCTAATGCAACGTGTAGCCCCTCTTCTAAGGAATGATTACTGGGAATTGTACCGATGTGATCCTATAGGATAAACAACCTAGGACCCCCTATCCCCTACATATGTGTTTATATCATAACTCTTTCAAACCTTGTATATGTATTTTTAGACTTTAAATCTTTTTTAAACTTAAGCACTTATGTGTGCTTAGACTGCAAATGTTCCCAAAATCTTTGTTTGTTTACCTATATGTTTTGTTTGCTTATGTGCTACCTGTTTTTTAAAATTCATAAAGCTTTTTTGGCCGGGAACCACAGTTGTGGACTTTAAGGGGTTCCTAACACCTTCTCCTTGAAGTAATTTCAAGCCCTTACCTTATCTCTGGTTATCTAATCTGTGTTTATAAATGACCTTTAGTAGGTGCCCTAACGCACCTTAAAATCGTTAAGTGGCGACTCTTCAATTCCTTATCCCTTTCCCAAAAGGAAATGAGTTGTTCCAATAATGTCGAACACCCTGACCNGGGGGGGGCGACAGCATGGCGACTCTGCTGGGGATTTATCTAGGCTTTTACCATTTCAAACTGCTTTGTGAACTTGTCTTTACTTTGTTAATACTTGCGACCTTTCCCTTTCCCCCCTTTGTGTGCCATTAATTGATTATCTCTTTCAAGTATTTATTTCTCTTAGAATCAAAACTGACATGTTTCTTTTTGTTTTTCTTCCTAACTGCTTTTTCAATTATAACTGTTGTATTTACCACTTTCATAACGTGCAAATACATGACAACATGCTTTTATTGCTCATTTATTGTTGCATAATCATGCTCAACATCATATTTTACTCGTTCCTATTCAAATCCTATAGCAACGCTTGATGAGTGTTTGCGCCCTTCCATTTTATACCACCCCTAAATTCGGAAAGGCTTATTTGCGGTAAAACTAGTCGATCAGCGGTGCAGTCGACGGTTCCGTGCCTTTCCCCCTCAAGTTGTCCGCTTGAGGGTACCAGTCTAAAACCCCATAGAAACCTTACTCTGTTATATTGTGCATGAATCATGGTCCAACCTAGCCGGGTTAGCATGTCGTCCGCACAATAACCCTTTAAGACAACCTTATCCAAAGTCCATCGGTTTTTCATAATCCTAACGGACGCAGTCACGTTCTGTGCATTTATTTGGAGAACTAAATGCTTACATCCTAATCATAAGTGTATAAATAGTCGAGCCTGGCGAGGGTAAGGTCCTGACCTATCTATTTTCCAGAAAATGAGGCATGAAGTCCCCAGGTTCGACATGGTCCAAAGAATACCACCACTATTACTGGATTGGTAGGAAGACCTCTCACCCAGTGAAAAAGACCATGTGAAGAGGGTCCTCGGGAACTTGCCCTCTTTACTGGATATTCAACCAAACAACATGTTGATCGAAGCAGCCACTATGTTCTGGGATAGAGAAAGGTATGTGTTCCATTTTGGAAACATAGAAATGACCCCCCTCTTGGAGGAAATAGGGGGTTTTGCGGGTTTACCTTGGGACAGTCCAGGTTTGTTGGTACCGGAGAACCGTGCCGCTAGAGGGTTCTTGAAAATGATGGGTATAAATAAGAACGATGGTTTAGAGTGCCTGACAGATTCCTACATACATTTTGATTATCTCTATGAATTATACGACCATAGAAAATCCTATCGTATCTTCCACGATGAGTTCTCTATTACTTCCTTGGGTTACATTCACCGCAGGATTTTCGCGTTTGTCATTTGCTTCCTGGGTCTGATGGTGTTTCCAAGCAAAGGAGACCGAATTCACACTAGACTGGCTATGGTAGCCAAAACCTTAATGGAAGGGATCGAAGGGAAAACATATACCATTGTCCCTATGGTCATAGCAGACATATATCGAGCCTTGGACCACTTCTAGAAGGCGTCCAAACACTTTGGGGGTTGCAACCTGCTACTACAGATTTGGTTATTGGAGCATCTCCAGAGAGGCCAATATCGTCAGGAATTTCCATGAAGGGCATGGAATGATCATATATCCTTCCACCACCATAAGAGGATGACCTACATCCCTGATAGGTTTGCTCAACCAGAAAATGCTACAGAATGGGCGCAGTTCTTTGATAATTTGATCGAGGACCAGGTTCAATGGATGTTCGAATGGTTACCTACCAGCGAATTCATCATCCGATCGAGGGACGCTCCGCACCTGGTGTTGATTGGTTTAAGGGGCATATATCCATATGTTCCAATCAGGGTCATGATACAAGCGGGTAGAAAGCAAGTTATACTGCGAGTCTCCAAAATGAGTCATTACAGGGCAGATTTTATGGACAACGATATAAGTACAAATGTGAAGCTCAGTATCTGTGGCATCTCAAGGTTATCGTAGAAAATGACACCATCGAGCTCGATAGGTACCACGTAGGGCATGTACGCTTCTACCTATCATGGTTGGAAGGCAGCGTAGCAGGGATAGTTGAGCCAGGCATCAGCAAAAACAGGGTCATAGACGAAGCATCTAAGGCTCAGGTGAAATAAAATAATCTGCACAAAAAGGCTTCATGAGTCCGAGGCCGAGCATTTAGATCAACATAAGAATAATATGGAACTGATCGATGAATGGAAAGAAAGGGCCATCAAATCTAGTGAAAGGTTGGAATATTTGGAGCAGGGTCTGATGGAGGTAGAAGTAGAGACAAGAAAAAGGGTCGCCGACTGCCAGAATGCTGAAGGAAATGAGGAGGGCATCTAGCAAGGGTATACCTGCTGTTGTGCATGCACAACCTGAGGAACCTGATTGACAGAACCAAGAAGACCAAGCCTGGGGAAGGTCCTTCGGGGACTAAGTAGTCTAGGTTTCCTTTTCATTGCTTTTACCAATGTAATACGGCCAAGTGCCATTAGTGACTTTATTTCCTGCTCATTACTTTAGTGTCATTTTGGACTCGTCTATTTTACATTAATGAAATGAGGCATTTTGCATCTAAGTTCTCTGAAATCAACTTGTCACTAGGCCTACCTCGGGCACAACGAGGCTCCCAAATTAGGCCACGCTTTTATTCTCGCACTATGTGTTTAAATACTGCAATATTTTCTCATGATCTTCACTGACTTGGCTACTTTTTATTTTTGTTTTGTTTCTCTTTTGATTATTCCCCTTCCCAAAGGGTTGGTTCGTGCATTCTGGCATCATCATCATATCACAAAAGATCCAGCGGCCCTCTACCTCCTCCTCCTCCTAGTCCACTTAAAGGCAAAGGCAAAGGTAAAATGGAAGATTTGGGCAACATCAGATAGGAAAACACAACGCCAGTGGAACGAACATAAGCTTTTGACAATCAAGGTACTCAGGTTCAGAATGATGCTATGTCACAACTCGAGCAAAGGTTGTTGAAACTCCAAGAGGGGCTTGAGCATGTCCGAAACTTGGCAAATTTATCCTTCTCACTTGGTGTCCTAGATGTCATTCAAAATCCCATACCTCCTCAGAACACCCCAAACAAACAGAACCCTCCCACAACTCATCATCATACAAATCCACCGAAAAAACAAATTATCCCACCACAACACCAGCACAACACTTTCCACGCTCCAATAAATACCCCGCTAATTATCCCTGAACCACAAGACTCCACAAGTGGCCACCTCTATGCTCAAACACCAGGTCATCAGAACAACCCCATATACGTGGAGACTCTACCTCACTCCACCCAACACGTTGCTTACACACCTGAATCCATTGAGAAGGATATGCTCATTAAGAATTTGGATGAAGAACTCAAGAAGTTGACTAGCGGAGTTCAGGGCGTTGAAGGAAACAAGGAAGTCGAAGGGTTGAACTATGAAGATCTCTGCATACAACCCGATGTTGAATTACCAGAGGGTTACAAGCATCCTAAGTTCGAAATGTTAGATGGTACAGGTGATGCCAGGGTCCACCTGAGGACCTATTGTGATAAATTGGTTGGAGTAGGAATAGACGAGAAGATTCGCATGAAATTGTTCATGAGGAGCCTCACAGGAGATGCTTTATCTTGGTACATCAGCCAAAACTCTAAGAAGTGGTCCGAATGGGTAAGTATGGCATTAGACTTCATGGAACGATTAAGGTTCAATACAGAGAATGCATCGTACGTGTTCTACATCCAGAACCTTAAAAAGAAGCCCATCGAATATTTTGCGAGTATGCCGCTCGCTGGAGATCTAAAGCAGGCAAGGTCAGGCCTGCCCTAGAGGAAGAACAAATGAACAAATTCTTTGTCCGGACACAAGACCCACAGTATTATAAGAGGATAATGGTGATTGAAAATCACAAATTCTCTGACATCATCAAGCTGGGTAAGAGAATTGAAGAAGGTATCAAGAGTGGAATGGTCACTAACTTTGAGGCCCTACATGCCACCAACAAAGCCTTGCAGTCTGGTGGTATATCCAAGAAGAAAGATGCAGGAACGGTAATGGTTGCATAGGGACCCAAATCCCCGTTGGTATATAGAACTTCCCCACTCACCTATCAAGCACCCTCGCCCTCAGTCAGCGCCTCCATCAACATATTAGCCTCCTCCACCGCCTACATATCAGCCTAATTCCCCCAGATATTCCCAACCAGCTCCTGTTTATCATACCTACAACTCTCAGCCATCTCACTTTCAATCACCCCCTACTCGCCAAAATTTCCCGAGACTTCGACCCAACTTTGATCGCAGAACTCCTAAACAATACACTGCCATTGCTGAACCTATCGACCAGTTGTATCAAAGATTAAAAGCTGCTGGTTATGTCACTCCTATCCCTGCTGTAACCCCTAAAAATTCATCCCAATGGGTCAATCCAAACAAGACCTGTGCATACCATCCCGGCATGAAGGGGAATACAATATATGAATGTCGCTCATTGAAGGATAAAATCCAGTCTATGATCGATAACAAGGTCATCCAGGCAAAAGAAGATGCTCCCAATGTTCGCAACAATCCGCTTCCGGACCATAGTGGTGTCAACATGATAGAGATAGAAGAAGATTGGGACCCAGAGAGGTCGATCGGGTTAATCATAGAAGGTGATAACCCAAAGAAGCCGGCAGTCACTCTTAATACCATCATATTCTAGATTCAGCCATCCAGAGACGTTGAGGTAACTGCGTCTCTCCCATTCAGTTGAATCACCATGGCACCACTTTTGGGATGGGATACAAATACACTTGGAAGGAGTACGAAGACTGGTCGCCACCATGGCGTGGTCCCTACTATCCATTGGAATAGCCTATACCACATTTAGAGCAGACTTTCCGGCAAGCTGATATCATATGGGGGTCAGAAGAAGAAGAAACTCTAGTAGCTTTAAAGGATCTATTCTTGGAAGATGGTGATGTGGACTGTTGTGTTATTGTTGAGGAGGAGGAGAAGGAAGGCACTACCATCCAAGCTGTGAGTAAGGGATCATTCCTCAAGAATTGGACTATTATACCATCCAGGGTTCGACGAGTCCCAGGGTAGCAAGGCTGAACAAGCATTGTTTATTTCATTTTGCTAATGATTTCTTTTTCCGCATTTCCATTTTTTTTGCATTTTCCAAAAAAATCTCCAATGTTCTAAAACATTCAAAAATCACTTTTATGTTTCAACGAATCTTTATTCATTTATTATCATCTTCTCTCATTATTTTATCTTACAACATTACTATTTCCTGTCTTGATGAACCAATGACTGTGACATGCAATGAGACAACGCAACGAAAGGACATTGATTCAGAGGAAGAAGATACCATACCCGATGAAATTATCAGAGAAGTTGAGGATTTTGAAAATAGACCTAAGTCCATCTGGACGAAACCGAGATAGTCAACTTAGGAGATTCAAAAACTGTCAAGGAAACTCGCATCAGATTCATCTATCGCCATCAGAGAAAGTGGAATACACACAATTCTTGAAAGAATATTAAGACATATTTGCATGGTCGTACGATGACATGACTGGTCTAAGTACATCCATTGTGGCTCACAAGTTACCAAGTAATCCAATGTGCTCGCCAGTAAGGCAGAAGCTCAGAAAATTCAAGCCTAATATGAGTCTGAAAATCAAAGAGGAAGTTACCAAGCAAATCAACGCCAAGGTTCTCAGGGTAGTTGAATATCCAACATGGTTAGCCAACATCTTGCCAGTACCCAAGAAAGATGGAAAGGTCAGAGTTTGTGTCAACTACCGGGATCTCAACCGGGCCAGTCCGAAGGATGATTTTCCTCTCCCGAACATACACATCTTGATTGAAAATTGTGCAAAGAATGAACTTCAATCGTTCGTGGATTGTTTTGCTGGTTACCACCAGATTTGGATGGATGAAGAATACGCTGAGAAGACGGATTTCATCACGCCGTGGGGAGTCTACTGTTATAAGATGATGTCGTTCGGCCTAAAGAATGCTGGGGCCACCTATATAAGAGCTATGACCACTATCTTCCATGATATGATACATAAAGAAATGGAGGTGTATGTGGATGATGTCATCATCAAGTCCAAAGAAGCCACCGACCATACAACAGATTTGAGAAAATTCTTTGACAGGATGCGAAAGTACAACTTGAAATTAAACCCCACGAAGTGTGCGTTCGGGGTTCCTACTGGGAAATTGCTTGGGTTCATCGTCAGCCGCCGAGGAATAGAACTGGATCCATCAAAGGTCAAAGCCATCCAAGAATTTCCACCACCAAAGAACAAGAAAGATGTGATAAGTTTCCTCGGACGCCTTAACTACATTAGCCGGTTCATAGCCTAGTCCACGGTTATATGTGAACCAATCTTCAAGATGCTGAAGAAAGATGTTGCAACCGAATGGACCGATGATTGTTAGAAAGCTTTCAACAGAATCAAGGAATACTTGTCAACATCACCAGTCTTGGTCCCACCAGAGCCAGGTAGACCCTTGCTACTCTACGTTGTGGTATTAGATGGAGCTTTTGGCTGTGTTCTGGGGCAGCACAACGAGACGGGAAGAAAGGAATAGGCTATTTATTATATGATTAAGAAGTTCACTCCACATGAGGCACGATATTCTCTACTGGAACGTACCTGCTGTGCTCTAACCTGGGTAGCCTAGAAGCTAAGGCATTACTTATGTGCCTACACAATGTATCTCATATAAAGGATGGATCCCTTAAAGTATATCTTTCAGAAGCCCATTCCCACTGGCAAACTGGACAAATGGCAAATCCTGCTGAGTGAGTTCGACATTGTCTATGTTACTCAGAAAGCGATCAAGGGGCAAGCACTGGCAGATCATCTTGTCGAGAACCCCGTGGGAGGAGAATATGAACCCTTGAAAATATATTTTCCCGATGAAGAGGTGTCATTCATAGGGGAGGACATTGCAGAATCCTATGATGGGTGGAGAATGTTCTTCGACGGAGCAACAAATTTCAAAGGAGTCGGCATTGGAGTTGTCCTGATATCGAAAACAGGTCAACACTATCCGTTATCTGCCAAACTCAGATTTCCCTGTACCAACAATGTGGCAGAATATGAGGCTTGAATCTTAGGGCTCAATTTGGCCATTGACATGAGTATCCAGGAGTTGCTAGTAATTGGTGACTTAGATATGCTAATACACCAAGTACAAGGAGAATGGGCTACCAAGAATTCCAAGATATTTCCATATCTGCACCATGTGCAAGAATTGAGGAAAATGTTCACAAAGACAGAATTTCGGCACGTCCCCAGAGTCCAGAACGAGTTTGCCGATGCATTGGTCACTCTATCATCCATGATACAACACCCAGATAAGAAATTCATTGATCCTATTCCAGTGAAGATCCATAACCAACCGGCATATTATGCCCATGTTGAAGAAGAAGCAAACGGAAGACCATGGTTCCACGACATCAGGGAATACTTGTCAAAGGGAGAGTACCTAGAGCTTGCAAATCACACTCAGAAACGCATGCTCCGAAGATTATCAAATAATTTATTTCTCAGCGGAGGAAACTTGTACAGAAGGACTCCTGACTTGGGATTATTAAGATGTGGCGATGCAAAGGAAGCCTCCAGACTACTTGACGAGATACATGCTGGAACATGTGGCCCACACATGAATGGTTTTGTCTTAGCAAAGAAAACACTCAGAGCCGGCTACTTCTAGATGACCATGGAAACAGACTGCATCCAATATGTCCGGAAATGCTATCAATGTCAGGTACATGCAGATATGATAAAGGTACCCCCAAATGAGCTCAATGCAACCAGTTAACCTTGGCCGTTCGTCGCCTGGGGAATGGGCGTTATTGGACCAACCGATCCCACAACCTCAAATGGCCACAGGTTCATCCTAGTAGCTATTGATTACTTCACCAAATGGGTTGAAGCGGCATCATACAAAGCAGTGACTAAGAATTCGTGTCAGACTTTGTCCGCGGCCATATCATTTGTCGATTCGGTGTTTCGGAGTCAATCATCACCGACAACGGCTCCAATCTCAACACTGATCTGATGAAAGCCATGTGCGAGACTTTCAAAATCAAGCACAAGAATTCCACAGCCTATAGACCACAGATGAATGGAGTTGTGGAAGCCGCCAACAAGAACATCAAAAAGATATTGAGAAAGATGATAGAAAGGCATAAAGAGTGGCATGAAAAATTTTCATTCGCCTTACTGGGATACCATACCACAATCCATACATCAACTGGGGCAACTCCTTATTTACTGGCTTATGGTACGAAAGCTGTTATTCCTGCCGAAGTGGAGATCCTTTCATTAAGAATCATACAAGAAGCTGAGCTCAGCGACGTAGAATAGATAAAAGGCCGCTACGAGCAGTTAGCCCTCATAGATGGGAAAATGATGAATGCAATATGTCATGGTCAACTTTAACAGAATAGAATGTCCAGAGACTTCAACAAGAGAGTCAAGTCAAGACAGTTCACACCGGGGCAGCTGGTGTTAAAGAAGATTTTTCCACATCAAGACGAAGCCAAAGGGAAATTTTCTCCCAATTGTCAAGGTCCATATATGGTTCACCGAGTATTGACAAGAGGAGCTCTCATACTTGCAGAAATGGACGGAGAAGTTTGGCCAAAGCCAATCAATTCAGATGTAGTCAAACGATATTATGTGTAACTTTCTATTCTTTTCTTCAATAATGTAAATTGAACTACGCCTGACTTGATTTCCGTTTAAGAGGGGATATGTAGGCAGCCCTATGAGTTCGGTCATAATTCAATAAAAATCCTATTTTTCCCGCAATTGGAAATTGGGGCAGAATTTTGAGGAGGACCCTCAAAATTCCGAAGCAAGTTCAGCCGATCACAGCATGTACAACGGTCAGAATCATCAACCATCCAACTGGGGCAGACCCTCAAAATTACGTAGCATGAGTGGTTGCAATGTCTTGAACCATGTCACGGTCACCGGTTCATCTAAATTTCTTGAAATATATTTTTTACTATGCCCTTATAAAATCATGCACATTTTCAAAATATAACTCTGTTTAGAAAACGCTACCCCAATGACACAAACAGAATCATCAGAACAAGCAGAGCGAAGAAAGTAAAGCCAGCGGAGACACGAATCAACCTCCCCCATCTACAGAACTCACGATTTTTCTTTGGATGCAAGAACAAAGAACGAACATGTTCAAAATCACAATCCTCGAAACCATCGCTTTGCCGACATTTTCTATCAGCACGAACAAACAATGCTCGGTAGTCACAATTCTCAAAACAATCACAATATCAAAGCCTGCTACCAGCTAAGAAATTCTACTGTCATTTACTATTTAATCTTCTGCATAAGGCTAAGTTCTTCCTTCATTTTTCATAAGGCTAATCTCTACCTTCCTATCTGCATGAGGTTAAGCTCTACCTTCATCTTGCATGGGGCTAATCTTTGCCTTCATCTTACATGGGACTAAGCTTTGTCCCGCATTCTGTATGAGGTTAAGTTGTACCTCCATTTGCATAAGGCTAATCTCTGCCTTCCTATCTGCATGAGGTTAAGCTCTACCTCCACTTGCATAAGGCTAATCCATGCCTTCCATCTTGCATAAGGCTAATCTCTGCCTTCCTATCTGCATGAGGTTAAGCTCTACCTCCACTTGCATAAGGCTAATCCATGCCTTCCATCTTGCATAAGGCTAATCTCTGTCTTCTCTTGCATAAGGCTAATATCTACCTTCATTCTGCATAAGGCTAATCTTTGCCTTCCACATCTCTGCATGAGACTAAGCTCTGTCTCCATACTTGCATGAGGCTAAGCTCTGGCTCCAATTTGCTTTTCACCGAGACTAAGCGCTATCTCTCAAGCATTATTTACCTCGCTTCTCTTTCGGGCTAAGATCTGCCCTCCATTTCCCAAGACTAATACCTACCTTGTGGAAGTCATATTACTGCATTTCATAGGCTGAAATATCGCCAACCTATCCAAAGGCGTCATAGTCTAACGTCACCATCCTCATAGCTGGAAGACATCGTGTCATGGATTGAGGATCTCTCAAAATTTGCATCATTATTCAAAGGCGTCATAGTTCGGAGGCACCATCTTCATGGCCCGAGAACGTCATTGCATGGCCTGTGAATATCATTAATCAACTCATGGCCCAGGACGTCATGGTCAAAGGGCGTCACCCTCAACCGTCCAAAGACAACTTTCATGGTCCGACAAGAATCTACATCATGTTTTAAATTTTCGCACAAATATATGCTCGTATTATCTCTATTTGTAGGTGACCCGACAAGCAACTGCTATCCCAGCAGGAGCGATACCGCTCCAGTTCCCCTCAACGGTATCAAACCTGACCTCTCTCCTAAACCATTCATTCACATATCCGTAGATATTGCGTCCGTTCTTGCAATGATTTCATCGATATACTCCGCCGATGAATCCAGAACTACACGCGACCTGATTCCTGCGAAACCAGGGATATGTAGGCAGCTCAGAAGCCAGTGTGCGGCCTAAAGCTCTCTAACTATTTCGCTCGGTCAAATTGGCCATCATATCTTTACCCGACAACTCTTCCATCCTTTCCGGGTAAAGAGGGGCAGTTGTTGATACCCATTTTTTCCTAAAAATTATTTCAAAATGCATATATGTCTTCAAAATCATGCATTAGCATCAATTGGTATTTTTCCATAATTTTATACATATTTTATTAATTTGCCCAGTATTTTATTCCAATAGATAATTATAAAATTGCATCACAAATGATTTCAAATTATTTTCTTGATTTAATATTACTATTATGGTCCTATTAAGTCCAATTATTCTATAAATAGCCAATATAGAACCTTTTGGCTACAATTGCAAAATTGCAATTGTAGCTCATGCATATAATTTTTGTATTATTTTTTACCAGAAATTAGTCTTTATATTTTCAAATACTAAATAGACATTTTAAAAATATCTCTATACATGAAATTCATTTTTTATAATTAGTAATTATTTTACAAATTATTTTTAATCAATTTATTTGGGGTATTTAACAAATAGCCACTTTTATTTTAATTCTAGCCTAAACCAGCCAGCCCAAATACCTGATACACTATCCCAATATAACCCAAGCCCAAACCCCTACCTAACCCGACCCAAATTCTTGTTAAATCCCAACCGTTGATCTTTTTTGATCAACGGTCCAGATCCCCCTTACCATAATTAAACCCAAACGACCCCCCCCCCCAAACCCTTTCATTTCACTCACCCTCTCCGCCCTCACACTTCACTCTCCTCTCCAAATCCTTTATAACCCTAACCCTAACTCTTACCTCGTCGCTTCTCATTGTCGTCAACCATAGTGATTCCTCACCACCCTCAGGCCTCTCATGGCTCTCTTATGCCGGTATTGCTTGTCTCGAAAGTCCTCAAAGGACCAGGGTCAGTCCACTTACGACTTTGGCTTTTGCTTGCCTGTTTCAGGCCGTTCTGGTTCGGTCTCTAGTAAGATCTTCTTACTTTTGCCTAAACCTATGGATTTCTAATCTTCGTCTTCATCTCTATGCTATTTTATCAAAACCCTAATTTCTATCTTCAATCTTCTCAGATCCGAGATGAATAGAACATATCTCACATGTTTCCTTGAAAGTTTCCTGGTTTTTCAAGTGATTTTCCGTTTTCCTAAAACTAGGGTTTACTCAAAATCATCTGCTCCAAAAGTTTTCTGATTTTGAATGTTTAATCTTCTGTTCTTGTGTGCTTTTGACCGATTTATGTTGAGTTTGCCTAAGCCTAGTCGATTTATGCTAAAACTCTATTTTTTTCTTATATTTTTTCTCCGATTCTGGGTTTTCCGTGTTACTTGTGATATTGTTTCGCTTTTTGCTTCGATTATGAGTTTTTCAATGTTACTAGTTGTATTGATTCACTATGTATATTTGACCTACACGATTTTTCTTAGTCAAATTTATTTCTTTATGATGTTTACCCTAATTAAGCTCTATTAGGGTTTCTGAGTCAATTTTCCGGATTAATTTCTATGTGTTTCTGAAATTTTACTTAGCTTATTCTCTATTTGAGGAAATTGATATCTTTCTTCCGAGAAATCAGTATTACTGTGAAATTTTGATTGACTGATTCACTCTGTTAAAAGTTCATGTGCATAATTCTCATTTGTTTCCTTGTTTAAGACCTTAATGATTCATCCCTGCCTTATTTAATTGCCTGTATACCTGTGGATTCTTAGTGATTCCTTTGCAGGGTTTGACTGGGATTCTTTCCTTAATTGAATCCCTGTTATTACCGTTTGATCAATTGCCCTTAATTAAAGGAGTCTATTCTGACTCCCTTATTTGGTTTTATTTGAATTTCTTTCCTTAATTGAATCCCTGTTATTACCGTTTGATCAATTGCCCTTAATTAAAGGAGTCTATTCTGACTCCCTTATTTGGTTTTATTTGAATTTCTTTCCTTAATTGAATCTCTGCTATTACCGTTTGAATCATTTGCCCTTAATTAAAGGAGTCTATTCTGAAACTCCTTAGGTTATTGAATTATGTGACTTCCTTAATTGTTGGCTTCTGATTTATTTTTACCTTGTTTGTCCTACTCTTAAACTACTATATAAACTCCCCTGTTTCACCTCTCAACAGACACGAACACATTAGTTCAAAAAGCTCTCTTACACTTAAAAGGCTCTCTTTGTTCTTATCTGTTACTTGCAGCTTTCACTGCTCTTGTCGGCTGTAAGCCAAGGCTAGTTATTATACAACTTCTGCTCTATACTCTGTGCTTTCTCTCCTTAACTGGTATGTCCTGATTCAATTTCAAAGTCCAAACTCTATGTGTTCTATTGCTGCTTTAGTCTTGTTCTTGCTTACTATCTTGTTGTTCAATAGGTAACTAGCATGTCTAAATTACATTGCTTAATTACTGTTTCACCTAGAATGTCTGAATTTAGTTCTGTTAAACCTGTGATTAGTATGTCTAACCCTACCTACTGCTTTATCTAGCATGTTTCAATCTGCCAGCATGCTTAAACTATGGACACTTGTGATGCTTGCCTAATATGTTCACTCATGTTCTTGCTTGATCTACTTTGCTAGGTTGGACAATGTTACAGTAACTTTGGCTAAGTGTTCTAACTTGTCTAGTGTAATTTGTTTTTACATGGTTGTTTTGTGATACATGCCCTATGTCTTTACTACTAGTTGTATGATTAACTTCTTGATCCTATAAAACTCTTGAAAAAGCTTCTGTGCACCCTGTTGTTATATGCTTCACTATACACACTGATGTGTTTTACGTGTCCCCAATTCCCATTACCCATGTATGAAGGACTGTGATTTGAATGTGCTGAATCTGTTTGTGCTGTGATTAGTCTACTGTTTGTTAATTGTCCTACTCTTGTCAACAAACTGTTTTATTACTAAACAACTCTCCTATTTTATAAAACTGTTTCAACTAAGTCTTTTCCAAACACTGTCTTTCCTATTAAAACATTTTCAAAACTATGTCAAGCACTCTCACTCTACTCTTAGGTCCTTAGGTTCTTCCCCTCCAGTGTATGACTGCCTTGGGATTCCTATGAGATCCCTTTAAACTCTGGTGCACTAGGGCTGGCCCTTCCACACTGCACTTACTCAATTATGGTTATGAAATCTGGGTATGAGCACTGCCCGCGATCCCTTGAGGTCTTTAGGGAACTCTGACACACCCAGATATGAGAAAGACTATGAAACATTTGAGCACTTGAGGTTCTGGGAATCTGGGCCTGTTTTTCAGGCTCCCTATAGGTTAATTTCTTCTTTTCCTTTATCTATTTATGTAATTTACTCAGCTGATCTGTAATAATTATTTGTAAACATATATGGGGAATGTCTAGTGAAAATGGGAGGGTAGCTATATATGTTATCAATATCAAGAGGTAGAAACCATGCCTTAGGTTTACACTTCCTATATGTGCATTAGAATCCATGTTGAGGACCAGTACATTCTAAGCATGTCATGCATTAGATATCATGTTTTGGGTTTACTGCTTCAACATCTCATTCGACCCTATTCATCACTTAGAAATCATGCTTCAGGGCTAAATAATAACATCAACATAAAAATGTTGCTCCTGCACATCCTGAAATTATCTTGTAACTTCCTGTGCATTTAGAAATCATGCTTTAGGGATTCTACAACCATTCTGCATCTCTACGTGCGTAGTAGAAAACATGCTTTAGGACCTCGCCCAGTCACACTTAGTTAAACTACTGATGCATGAAAAAGGACATAAGACGGTCTCATATTTGATCATCTTGTTTTTTTAAATAAACTGGTGATAATCCCTGTATTTTGAAACACCTATAACAACATGCTTTTAGGTAAAATCACTTCTGAACTGTTTTCTAAAAAAATTGGTAATTATTATGCACAATCTCACGCCTAGGAAAGCCTTAGGTAATCCATATTTTTAAAAACTAGAAGACTGTTGCTTTGTGTTTACTGCCTAATGGTTAACAGGCTTTAAACTCAATAGCAAACTGATTAAAGGTCCTGCTTCTGTGTTTATGAAATTGAAGCTGCATATATTTTGTGTTCTGATTTTCACTTAGACATCATGTTTTAGGATCCTGCTTAATAGTACTTCCCTTTTTTGTGTTTGAGACGTCTGCTTATGTGCATTATCTGTGGAGGTAAATCTGAGCCTCTTAACTGCTTTTTCCTGCTTTATCTGTTCAAATCCTATCTGTTCTTGCCTGTCGCCTAGTATATTCTCCTTTCAACCTTAAGGGTATGTCTGGAACTGCCTATAGGTAGAGGTCCTAAATTCCTCCAGGGCCATTAAGAAGGGACTGGTAACAACACGCATAGAGATCGTTAAACAACACTCGCTTTAATAACCGCTAAGAGGTGGGGAAGAGTAGATATGGATATGATGATCGGTGCGCTAATGCAACGTATAGCCCCTCTGCTAATGAGTGATTACCGTGCATTGTACCGATGTGGACCCATAGGATAAACAACCTAGGACCCCCTATCCCCTACATATGTGTTTATATCATAACTCTTTCAAACCTTGTATATGTATTTTTAGACTTTAAATCTTTTTTAAACTTCAGCACTTATGTGTGCTTAGACTGCGAATGTTCCCAAAATCTTTGTTTGTTTACCTATATGTTTTGTTTGCTTATGTGCTACCTATTTTTTAAAATTCATAAAGCTTTTTTGGCCAGGAACCACAGTTGTGGACTTTAAGGGGTGCCTAACACCTTCTCCTTGAAGTAATTTCAAGCCCTTACCTTATATCTAGTTATCTAATTTGTGTTTATAAATGACCTTTAGTAGGTGCCCTAACGCACCTTAAAATCGTTAGGCGGCGACTCTTCAATTCCTTATCCCTTTCCAAAAAGGAAATGAGTTGTCCCAATAATGTCGAACACCCTTACCGATCCGAAAGGGGAGGAAAGAGGGGGGGGGGGGAGACAAGGATCCTCTGACACCTGTCCAAATATCCATGGGTGTCCTCGCCCTCAGTACCACTAAAAATCGGAGGCTGAATTCTACTAAACTTCTCTAACCTGCGCTGCTCGTCATCTGCCAAAGCTGGGACCACAAACTTCTGGGCTGGGGAAACCGGCTGGACTGGAACTGTCTCCGGTGTCTGAAGCCCTTGAGTAACCTGCTCAGGTGTCGGGGCAACTAGAGTCTGAGTGCCTACCCCGGCCTGAGAAGTAGCAGCAAAAGTAGACATGGCGACTTCTTGTGCAAGACTGGTGCACACAGTCAGAATCTAAGCAAGGGTCTCCTGAAGGCCCGAAATCACAATAGGCACTGCCGATGCCTAAGCCTATCCCGCTGGAACCTTAACGACGGGAACCTGGTCCTGAATAGTAGGAGGATCCACAGGTACTGCCCCGGCTGCTGAGCGGGTTGCACCCCTCCCTCTGCCATGGCCTCGACCTCCAATTGGTCTTGCTGGTGTCTGATCACCATGATCGGTAGCACGAGTCCTCACCATCTATGAGAGAATGAAAACAACAGAAGTTTAGTTCCAGAATTCAACAGACTCGCACGATAGAATTCAGTAATGTGGGATTTTTCCTAAGGGTTCTGTAGCCTCTCGAAGATAAGTACAGATGTCTCAGTACCGATCCGCAATACTCTACTAAACCTGCTCACCTATTTAACCTAGAGCTCTGATACCAACTTGTTACGACCCGATTTCGGGGTCGTGATGGCGCATGTCGTAGAACTAGACAAGCCGCCCATTTTATCTAAGCTAAATTCAATTTCCAGTAAAAAAAATACAATTTTAAACGAAATTATTGATAATACTAATAATCTGAAGTTTTGAAAAAATAGTTGAAACAAAATTTAAAATCTCCAACCCCAGATCCAGTGTCACTCAGTCATGAGCTACTATAACATAAAGCAAGGAAAAGGAGAAATGGACAACATAGTCTCAAAATAAAGGACAACATGTAGAATAAGAAAGAGAAGATGAGGTTGCGATCGCCAATTGCTACTTCGACAACTCCAATGAAACTCTGACAGCTGCTCAGTATCCACTACCGGATCCCGGTGTACCTGGATCTGCACACAAGGTCCAGGAGTAACGTGAGTACACCAAATCAGAAGTAACGAACCCAAACTATGGGCTGAGAGGTAGTGACAGACTAAACCTCAGAATTTACATCAGACAGTATACACAAATTAGACATGCTAACAGTTTATCAGAATGAGTAAATATGCCAAGTATGCCAGTATTCTCTACATGCCGTCATAAAGAAAAATGTATGAAACCAGTGTGGATATGCACATAGTGCTCAAAACCCTCACACATCATTCCACTCAGTACCGTATATGGCTCTCAGGCCCAGGGAAGGTCCATCCCGGAATATACATAATCATCGGTGACCGTAGTCACTCAGTACTGAGTAAAAAGGTCGATCCAGCCCCACGGAGAAGGTCCATCTCTGGAATACAACACTCGAACAAGATCTATGTCCAGGGATGATCCATCCCTCACATAACATCAACTTCGGACACGATGCATGCTCAGGGAAAATCCATCCCTCAACATCAATGCGCTCACTGGGGGTGTAAAGACTCCGGAGGGGCCCTAGTGGCCCAAGCGCTATATCCAACCAACAAAGGCATGATTTAAGTATCGATGTTGCGTGAAGTACGATCTCATAACTGTCTCACTCAATCATTACTCTCCAGTCTCACTCACATGGGTCACAGATGCATCCATCAGCCCGAAACAATGATAAGTATGCATATAATTAATAATACTGAGACTGAGGTATGACGTGATATGCTATAACAGGACTGAGTATAAGAAATCAACTAATCATAAAATGAAGCCTAGCATTTATACTTAACATGATTTCTAACATGTTCACAATTACCACATTAATAGAAGCACAAATATCATCAGAGAATAATCACTAAGCGGTGCCATGGGATGAATCAGGTCACAAGTCTCACAGTGCACGCCCGCACGCTCGTCACTTGGCATGTGCGTCACCAATTCTAATCACATAACAAGTAATTCCGGGTTTCGAACACTCAGAACCAAGTTTGGAAACGTTGCTTACCTCAAAACTGGCTAAAATACTATTATGCAGTGCCTTTGCCTCTAAATTCAGCCTCCGAGTGCTCCAAATCTACCAAAAAATAAGATGTATATCATTATAATACGCCAAGGAACGAAACCTAATCAAAATTTATCAAAATTACTCAAAAATCCTGAAGTTGGCCAAACCTGACCCCCGGACCCACGTCTCAGAATTCGATGAAATTTACACCACAAGAATCCTCATCCTCCCACGAGTCTATACATACCAAGAACACTGAAATCGGAGTCCAAATGACCCCTCAAATTCCCATTTTAAGGTCTCGAAATCACAAGCCCTAATTACCTATTTTTAGCACTGTTTTTCCCCAATTTCTCCATTAATCAGACCTTTAATCACATATGAACGAGTTTTAAGTCCAAAATCCTTTCCTCAATGAAGAACTATCGATTTCCCTCTTCAAAAACCCTTCAAAAGCTTCAAACCCGAATAAGAATGGTGAAAGAATGACCAAAATTCGCTAAGGGTTCTTTTTATCGGTTCTACCCAGCGATGACCGCATCTGCGGACCCGCACCTACGGTCCCTGGTGTGCACCTGCGAAAATGACTTAAGTCCGGGCTTCCGCACATGCGGGCTCGCAGGCGCGACCAGGCGTCCGCACCTGTGCTCCTTGGCCAGGTCCCCGTCTTCTGCATCTGCTCACGAACCATCGCACTTGTGGCCATCGCACCTGCGGCTCCCCATCCGCATGTGCGGAAACATCAGAAGACTTCACACCAGCAACCTTTTCACTCTTCAAAACTCCACGATGGGGGACCCCAACCAAAAATACCAACAATTCCCATAACCTCATTCAAACTTAGTCGAGCCTTTAAAACACCAAAAACAATGCAAAAACACCAAAATCACCCCAAATTCAAGCCTATGAACTTTGAAACTTCTAAATTTCACCAAGGATGCCGAAACCATCCAAAACACATCCGATTGACCTGAAAAATTGCACACATATCCAAAATGACATTACGAACATGTTCCAACTTCCAGAATTCCATTCCGACCCCGATAGCCTATTTTCCCCTGCCGACCGGAAATCGCCAAAAACTAACTTTTGCTAATTCAAGACTAGTTCTACACCGGACATCAAAACTTCATTTCGAACATACTCCTAATTTCCAAATCACCTAACGAAGCTATCCGAGCTATAAAATCCATATTCCGAGGTCGTTTACCCAATAGTCAACTTCTGATTGACTTTTCTAACTATAAGGCCAACTTAAGAGACTAAGTGTCTCATTTATCACCATGACCACTCTGAACCCGAGTCAACCAACCCAACGCCCCAAAAAAGAGATGAACCACACAAGAAATGAAGCCGAAATGGGGGAAACAGGCTAAACTCTCGGAACGACCGGTCGAGTCGTTACAATAACGATACACTGGTAATATTTGTACTCATGAATAAGACTCAAGTTAAAAGTGTTTTAATTTATCCAGATAGTTTGGCCAACATCATTCGATCGAGGGTCGTAGAATAACTCGACCTACAAGACCAAGTTGTGCTCGCGGACCGAGTTCTGAACGGATTCAACATGGCATGCGAAACTACTAAGGGCGATGTAACTTTTCCAGTGAACGTAGCCGGGACCATCCAGGAGACGAAGTTCCATGTGATCGAGGGAGACATGAGGTATAACGCCCTGTTCGGGAAGACGTGGATCCACAACATGAAGGCAGTGCCCTCGACCCTTCACCAGGTTCTAAAATTCCCGACACTAGAGGGAATCAAAATAGTCTGCGGAGAGAAGCAGGGGACTGACGAAGACGATGATTATGGGGCCCCTCAATCCTTCATCGCCCCCGATGACTCCGACGCCACCAAATCGACGGTCTAAGAGCTGGAGCAAGTCATACTAATCGAACATCTGCCCGAATGAAAGGTATACATGGGCACGGGGTTAACTATAGCTAACATGGATTGTTTTGCTTGGTCCCATCTCGACATGACAGGGATCCCATCGGAAATCAGCACCCACAAACTTCACTTGGACCCGAAGTTCCATCCGGTGAAGCAATAAAGAAGACCCCAGTCCGAGATCAAGCATGCTTTCATCAAAGACGGGGTAACCAAGCTTCTTAAAATGGGGTCCATCTGGGAAGTAAAATACCCCGAATGGTTAGCAAACGTGGTAGTACTCCCTAAGAAAGGAAACAAACTTAGAATGTGTGTAGATTACAACGATCTAAATAAAGCATGCCCCAAGGATTCTTTTCCTTTCCTAATATCGATCGCATGATCGATGCCACAGCCGGCCACGAGATCCTCAATTTTCTCGATGCCTATTACAGGTACAACCAAACACAAATGAGCCCGGATGATCAGGAAAAGACCTCGTTCATCACTAAATATGGTACCTACTGCTATAACGTAATGCCATTCGGATTAAAAAATACTGGTCCCACATAACAACGCCTAGTAAACGGGATGTTCGAAGAACAAATAGGGAAGTCTATGGAGGTTTACATTGACGATATGTTAGTTAAGTCCCTATGAGCAAAGGACCATTTGAAGCATTTGCAGGAAACATTCAGTATATTAAGGAAATGCAACATGAAGCTTAACCTAGAAAAAAGCGCGTTCAGGGTCGGGTCAGGCAAATTTCTAGGATTCATGGTATTGAATCGAGGAATCGAGATCAACCCCGACAAGATCAAAGCTATCAAGGACATCACGACAGTAGACAACGTAAAGGTCGTGCAAAGGTTAACCGGGCACATAGCGCCCTGGGGCGATTCATCTCGAGATCCTCTAATAAGAGCCATCAATTTTTCTCGTTGCTGAAGAAGAAGAATAACTTCACATGGACTCCGGAATTCCAGCAGGCCTTGGAAGAGCTTAAACGGTACTTATGGAGCCCGTCGTTTCTTCACATGCCGAAGGCACACGAATAACTATACTTATATTTGGAAGTGTCAAAGATACTGGTAAGTGGAGTCCTAGTCTGGGAAGAAAAAGGTACACAATTACTTATTTATTATGTTAGTCGGACCTTAGGTGAGGCTGAAACTAGGTATCCCCACCTAGAAAAATTGGTGCTCGCTTTGAAAAGCGCCTCTAGGAAACTAAAATCATACCTTCAATGTCATCACGTATGTGTTGTAACAACTTATCCACTTTGAAATATTTTGCATAAAACCGAGCTTTTGGGACGGTTGGCCAAATGGTCCATAGAAAGCAGCGGGTATGATATTGAATATCGACCCTAAACAACCATTAAGTCTCAAATTTTGGCAGACTTCGTGGATGGCTTCACGCCGACCCTAGTACCTGAGGTCGAAAGAGAGTTGTTGGTAAACTCCAGTACATCCTCGAGAATCTGGAACCTCTTTATGGATGGTGCTTCGAACGCAAAAGGGTCCGGACTCGACATCATACTAAAACCACCAACAAGCAACGTGGTTAAAAAATCTATTAGAACTGTGAAATTGACTAACAATGAGGCCGAGTATGAGGCTATAATTGCAAGTGTCAAACTAGCCAAAGGCTTGGGAGCGGAGGTGATCGAAGCTAAATGTGACTCCCTCCTCGTGGTGAATCAGGTTAATGGAACCTTTGAAGTTAGGGAAAAACGAATGCTGAGATACCTGGATAAGTTGCAAGTAACTTTGCACCGATTTTAGAAGTGGACTTTGCAACATGTGCCTTGAGATCAGAATAGTGAGGATGATGCCTTCGCAACTTAGGGTCATCAGTCGAGGACACCGAGCTCAATTCAGGGTACGTCGTGCAACTCACGAGGTCAGTAGTCGAAGAAGGACACACCGAGATAAACTCCACAAGCTTGACCTGGGATTGGAGAATAAATACATAGAGTAATTGAAAATCGGAAAGCTTCCCTCAGATCCAAAATAATCGAGGGTCCTACCCACGAAGGAAGCACGATTCACCTTGTCCGAAGACGGAACCTTGTTCAGGAGAATGTTCGATGGTCCACTAGTGATATGTCTGGGACCGGGAGATACCGGATATGTTCTGAGGGAAGTTCACATGGGCGCTTACGGAAATCATTCTATTGTTGAATCATTGGTCCAAAAGGTAATTAGAGTCGGCTATTACCGGATCGACATTGAAAAAGATGCAAAAGAGTTTGTTCGAAAATGAGACAAATGCCAAAGACATGCACCGATCATTCACCAACCTCGGGAACTACTCCATTCGGTTTTGTCACATTGGTCATTCATGAAGTGGATAATGGACATCGTTGGCCCTCTTCCATGGGAACCAGGTAAAGCTCAATTTATTTTATTTATGACCGACTATTTTTCTAAGTGGGTTGAAGCACAGGCCTTCGAGAAAGTTAGGGAGAAGGATGTCATCGACTTCATTTGGGATCACATCATATGTCGATTTAGAATTCCATCCGAAATTGTGTGTGATAAGGAGAAACAGTTCATCGGCAACAAAGTAACCAAATTTCTTGAAGACCATAAGATCAAAAGAATCCTATCAACACCTTATCATCCTAGCGGGAACGGGCAATCCGAATCGACCAACAAAACCATCATCCAAAATCTTAAGAAGAGGCTAACCGACGCCAAAGGAAAGTGGAAGGAAATTCTACCCGAAGTTCTTTAGGCATACCGCACAACCTTTGAAATCCAGTACCAGGGCTACCCCTTTCTCGTTAGTTTATGGCGCTGAAGCTCTAATACTAGTTGAAGTCGAAGATCCGAGTATCAGGTTCCGATATGCAACAAAGTAATCAAATGACGAGGCCATGAATACGAGCCTAGAACTATTGGATGAAAGGCGTGAAGCCGCCCTCGTCCGATTGGCCGCCCAAAAACAACAGATCGAGAGATACTACAATCGAAGAGCCAATCTTCGATATTTTAATATCGGGGACTTAGTGCTAAGGAAAGTCACCCTCAACATTCAAAATCCGAACGAAGGGAAATTGGATCCAAATTGAGAAGGACCGTACCAGATTCTCGAGGTCACTGAAAAAAGGGCCCTACAAGCTCGGAATGATGAATGGAGAACAACTACCGAGCAATTGGAACATATCTCACCAAAAACAGTATTACTGCTAAGGTATGACCCCTTTCCATTTCCTTTTTATTTCAGACTAATACTTGCAGGTGGTTAACGAGAAACGATGATGGATTTTTCGGTGAATGGCACGGTGTCTTTAGGTCCACAAGCACGTGGTCCACTCATTTTCCCTTAGACCGTTTTTTTCCGAAATGGGTTTTTTGGCGAGGTTTTTAACGAGGCAACAATGAATCATGCTAACTTAGAATCAAGACCGATTACGAATCGGCACCGAAGATCAATTCAACAATATCTGAGGTTCCTTTGCAATCAACCTCGAATATTAGGGGCTACCCTCGGATATGCGTTATCTTCGAATATCAACTCTGGCGAGGAAACTAAATCATAAAGGGAGGGTCTCGATAGATAGGATTTATTGTAAGGGCCAAACAGTCAAAACAAACCGTGCCCGCGTAGATTGCTCGAGCCCTAGCATAAAATATGTACGCATGTATAACTGTTTTGATCGAGAATAAAGAGAAGCACTTTCCTTGCAAACATATTATATTTTAAAAAATTTCCTCTTTATATCCCTTAGAGCTTCGTACTTCCGAAAATAACGAGCCTAAGGGCAATACTTAACAAGAATACAACGACCACTCCCTCACTCGGGGATTGCCATCCAACTCAAACAGCCCAAGTTATCGGGACTCAGAAGCAAAAGACCTATTAGGAAAATCCTCAGTTTCTTAAGTCCACGACCACCCTACTTGGGAACTATTATCTCGGAAAAATACCGGATAAAATGGGAAACAAGCCAAATGGGCAGCTCCCGAACTAAAAGGTTACGACCAATTTAACACGCTCGGAGACGTTCGAAATCCTTAACAAAAGTACGCCTTCGAAAAGAAAAAATTCTTTCACAATCATTTCTAAAGGCTACCCTCAGAAAATTCATAAACGTAAGATATTTTCGGGGAAAAAACTTCGGTAACATCGAACCCTGACAACGCCTTAACCCAGAAAGGCAACAAAGGCAAGGTTTGTTCGAACCTTTGAACACAACCTTTCAAGCTAATGCATTTCAACATTTGTGAATACAAATAATAAAGCAAAGGAAAAATTTGAGATCCAAAAGGGAAGAAAATCCTTATATATGTATATAAAATAATTTTTTTACAAAGGCCAGATCAACCTAATACAAAAATTTACAACGGCCAAAAAAGCCTAAAAAAGATGCAAAAGAAAGCAAGAATACAAAGGCTTAAGTGGCATGGTCTTCATCGGAGGTAGCATCTCCATCCTCGGGATCTTTCCCATCTTCAGACTCGCTCAAGCTCTCGAAGTCTTCCTCAGGAAAGGCCAGCTTCCGGGCCCTGGCTTCTTCTGCTTTGGCACTCTCGATTTCGGCCATAATATCGAAGCCCTGAGCATGAACTCCCTCGAGGGATTCATTTTGAGCTTGCCATTTTGCATGATCCATTATGCTCTTGGCCTTCGCCTGGATAGTCTCGACATCGAACTTAAATTGGGTCACTTTAGCATCAGCTTTGGTGTTGGCCACATCCACCACAGATCTGGCCACTTCGAGTTCATTGGCCAAGTATTCCTTATCAGAAATAGCCAAGTCCAACTGAGATTGAAGCTCCTTGATTTTCTCGACATACACCGATGCCTTCTCTTTTGCAGCTTGGAGCTAGGTCTCGGCCGACTCCTATTATTCTTAGATGGTTTCCTTTTTTGAGGCTAAGATGTCCATATTCTTCTTGAATTCTTCAGCCTCGGCTTGTATTGTATCTACTTGTTTCTGAAGCTCCCTGATCTGTTCGAGCCTCTGCCAGACCTGCAGGATCGGATCGTTAGTTACTATCTCCAATTCATCTTCACTATAATGAATCACTCGGAATACCTGCTCGGCCATCTCATCATGTTCATCCCGAGCGGTTACTAAATCGACCTAAAGCTTCTTACTGAGAAGCTTGTAGGTGTCACCTTTCTCAGTGAGGTCCCAGACCTCGGCTTCATGATGATTTAATTCTCCCAATATCAGAGGAAAGCCTCGTGATGCAGCGCCGAAGCCTGCAAGCATAAGGGAAGATGTTGTGGTTATTTACAACTTTAAAAGTTAGAATATATGAGAAAGAAAATACAACGCGAATTTACCTGATTTAATGATTATTGGGCTTCATTGAATAGGCAGGGGGTTTCCACCACGTCCATCACTGCTTGATTTTCTTCGGTTACCAAACACCGAAGATAGCTAGCCCGGGAGCAGAGAAAACCTGGGTATCCTTCGGGATAGAAAAAGCTATTGACCGTCTTCGGTCAGGATTAACACTTGGGGCCGGGAATCGATCCACCACTGTTGGGCTCGATGAAGACCTGGTGGTAACCGATGACGGTTCCTTCCTTGGTACCGGCAGGTCACCGAGCCCGGTGACGTCTTCCAAAGCAGTGGAATCGACCCCATCCAAGAAGCCGTGGATAGCATTCACCTCCTGAGGACTCAACATACCGGCCTCACAGATCATGGCATCCGAAATCCGAGGAGACCCGCTGATGTCGACCGCTCCAAGTTTGTCTATTGGGTCACTTTCCGCAGCTCGAGAACCATCGCCCCTGGTCTCTCTCTCGACCCCCATAACTTGGGGCAGAATGTGCTCTACCCTTTTCGGCTCGGAAGCTTCAGCTAGAGTTACCCCACCGACCTCCTCTTACTGGGATGTTTCAACTTAGAACACGTCGGTTCGAGAACTTCTTGTATGGTGACATCGGCCCACACACGGGCCACCAATTTGGAATTATATTCCTCTTCTTCTTCGGACTCATCCCTTAATCGAACGATTGAGTCCAAAGGCATAACACCGGTTCCCCCTGGGGCTTGCGAGACTTCCTCGTCGGTATCTTCTTTGCGAGCACGAGGAACTCGGAGCCCTTTTCTCTTCTTCTCTTTAGCCCTTTTCGGAGCAGGTGGATGAGGAATGACTTCTTCGTCACCAGATGGGGGCCTCATTGAAACATCCTTCCCGAGGCCTACAAAGGAAAAGATGAGTAAGCTCGAGAAGAAGCCCGAACGATAACTGTTCTAAAAGAGAAACTTACCATGATTGCGGGCCTCCCATCGACCCTTCGATAACTCCATTCAAGCACGCTCGGAGTATGGTCTCTGTAACACCAAACCCTCGATCCATTGCTTGAGTTCCAGAATTGGGTCCGGCATCTGGCCACATCTGCAACACCAAAAACATAGATGAGGAAAGAAAATAAGAAGTAAAACATCAAAATTGAACATTCAAGGTAAAATACTACTCACATTTCATGTTCCATTTCTCAGGAAATTGCATGTCTTCAATAGGGATTAGGTCCGAAGTCCTTATTCGGACAAATCGGCCAATCCAACCTCGGTCACGAGTCTCGTCTATGCTCGAGAGAAGGTCCTTGCTGGCCCGGTGAGCAAGCTTGATCAGCCCTCCTCGATAGAGTCGGGGACTGTAAAGGCGCATAAGGTGATCGAGGGTGAAAGGACATTCCTCGATTTTGCTTACGAAGAATCGGAGGAGAATCACTATTCTCCATAAGGAAGGATGGATTTGGCCAAGGGTCACGTCGTACCTCTTGTAGAAGGCAACGATGACAGGGTCTAAGGGACCCAATGTGAAGGGGTAAGTGTAAACACTTTGGAAACCCTCCACATGGGTAGTGATCGATTCCTCGGGTGAAGGAACCACCACATGCTTATTGGTCTAGTTGTAGTCCTTTTTAACCTTGGCGAGGAGGTCTTCGGTGATTGTGCGTATGTACCTCGAGACCGGCTCGTATCGGTCCGGTACCGTAGAGGTCTTTTCGACCTTAAAATTAGTAATAGTTGGGCACCCTGCCAGAACGAATTCCTCAGGGCGAGGCTCCGCCGCAGCCTCACTATCGGTGGATCGTGATGAAGAAGCGGCCTCCTTTCGCTATACGGTCTTGGAAGTTTTCGCGATTGATGAACAAGAGAAAAGAGAATTAAGATAGTATGCGGTTTGATGAGAGTTCAAGAAATTTGGCTACAAAACTTGTAAAGCAAAGAGATTTTTGAAGAAAAAGCAAGAGTAGGAAGAGCTTTGAACGTAAAACTTTGAAGGAGAAAAAGCTAGGGTACATATAGCTTGCTGGTGACGGTTCAGAACCGGTAGTGTTCGACCAGCGATTGACAGGCATTTAATGCCTAGGTAACTAGACCAACATGACGTTTTAGTATCCATTCGTCGCTTGCGTCATAGTCAGGTTCGTCGCTTACATCATTACCCATCGAGACAGAGCTCATAAATTCATATCTTTTGTCATCATCTTCTTTTCGAGAAACGAGGGGACTATCTGTATACGGTCAAAACCGGGCTTGCCCTTCATATGAATAATCGAGACTGGAACATGATAGGCCAAGGTTCAACCTCGTATTATATCGAACCATGATGCGAAGTTAGATTGCCGAGCTCGTGATCCAGGGACCGATCAAGATAGAGACCGATCAAGATAGAGATCGAGCGAGAACGAGAGAAGTTTACAGAGTTAAATAACGGAAAGCCAAAATATCTGTAACCGAGCGAGGATCACGGGAGAAATTCCAGCACGTATCAAGAAGAGGTCGATTAATTAGCCAATTATGAGATTTCTTAATGTATTTAGAATTGTATGAAGAGTAGGACTTCCCTACTATATAAAGGGGATATAATCATTTGTAAGACACATTACATTTACGCAATATAAAGCAATACACTATCTTCTTCTAGCTTTTAATATCTTGTTATTCTATTTTTATATCAGCTAAATCTTCACTTGGTTCGAGGGTGATCGAACTCGAGGGCCAATGCTATTCGATTCGTTTGGTTTACATTATTTCTTTTACAGTCGATTTCAATATATATATATATATATATATATATATATTCTTATTTAGTACCAAGTTATATCACGTATTCTTAAAACCACATATAAATTCAATTGTTATCCGTTTTTAGGAAAACAGTAACAAAAATGGCAACTAGTATTAATCAAACATAAATTTCTTTCTCCCGCCAAAGTGATGCACAGCAGAGTAGTCATTACTCACAATAATATTGTAATTCATATTAAGGTCTTATAAACCAAAGCCAACAAATATCACGCAAATATCACGACTCTAACCATTTCTTTATTTGGCTATATATTCAGTTGAACATTAACTTAAGTCAAAGAGAAGGATAAAGGCCAGGGATAAGGATCAGGGCAAATAACTTATTCACACCCGATATTTATATCAATCAAATAAATACATGATAAGTATATTCTTTTATATTAATTAATCATAATTAATTATTACACCCGTGAATGTGTTTTTCGGTGACGTGAGTTTGGTATTAGTTCCCTAACAACCTGGAGGCCTCTGGTATTAGTTCCCTAACGACCTTCCCCTATCTTCTGAGCAGCAATGAAAAGGACAAACCTCCATTCAACGCAGAATTTCTGGGTCGGAACAATGTCGTCAATGTTTCATTGTGCTCCAACAGTAATAACATGTCAATTTGGCCACAACTTATATAACTAACATTAAATCATTCGAACGTACTCCAATTTCAAGCAGAGTTTCTGGGGTTTGCCTTGTTCTTTACTCTATATATGGCTTGTATCTGAATGGTGTGTGTATATATATATATACACACATTCGGTGCACAAAGTATTTCGTTGTAGGCTCCAAGGCTCCTCTTTAAGGGCAAATAGCTTTAAACGGAGCTTTTGCATCCGTACCCACTTTTTGTGCCACGTTTTAACTTATACACGCTTTGTAAAAAAAATTGCATCCGTACCTGCTTTTGCGCATAACTTCAGCATGCGGGGCTGAAGTAGCAAAGGCAATCACGCAAAACTTCAGCATTCTAGAAGACGAGCCTAAAGTAGCTTGCGAACTTCAGCATACGGGGCTGAAGTTCTCCAGTTATAAAAATAAANACTGGGAAACTTCAGCTCTAGAGCTGAAGTTTTGTCTTTGTAACTGGGGAACTTCAGCATACGGAGCTGAAGTTCTCCAGTTATAAAAACAAAAACTTCAGCATACGGAGCTGAAGTTCCTCTAGTTACACTGGTGAACTTCAGCTCAAGTTTTGTCTTTGTAACTGGGGAACTTCAGCATACAGGGCTGAAGTTCCCTAGTTATAGAGACAAAAACTTCAGCATACGGAGCTGAAGTTCCTCTAGTTACACTGGTGAACTTCAGCTCAAGTTTTGTCTTTGTAACTGGGGAACTTCAGCATACAGGGCTGAAGTTCCCTAGTTATAGAGACAAAAACTTCAGCATACAGGGCTGAAGTTCCCCAGTTACACTGGGGGACTTTAGCTCTAAAGCTGAAGTTTTGACTTTGTAACTGGGGAACTTCAGCATACGGGGCTGAAGTTCCCCCGGTTACACTGGGGAACTTCAGCTCTAGAGCTGAAGTTTTGTCTTTGTAACTGGGGAACTTCAGCATACGGGGCTGAAGTTCCCCAGTTATAAAGACAAAACTTCAGCATAACAGG
>MDKI01023005.1:0-57820 GCA_005239505.1 Nicotiana paniculata | reverse complement strand
ATATATATATATATATATATATATATATATATATATATATATATATATATATATAAAGTTTTTCCATAAAAAAATATATTGGCGCCATTTATTGGGTAATTATTGGTGACAAACCAGTTTCTCATAACATCGCTCATAACTTGAGACCAACAGTAACTGGTCTAAGCTAAATTTTGGACATGAAAAAGTCTCGTCGTTAGAAATATGTTACTGAAAGAGTGGAAATTATTTTCGTCTCTTCAACTTTGTTTTCAAAGTCAAATTCCCTCTCCAACTTTGAATACTTAGACGTTCTTCCCTCCAAATTAGTTGATAATCTAATGTATATATATTTGCATTTTAAAAAAATACAATTGACATAAGAGGAGAATGTCTATTATTGAAAGTTGGAGCGAAGTTTTTTATTTTTGTTATTTTTATGGAGCAAAGTTGTTGGATGAAAATGAATGCCACATGTTATTAAACAGAGACGACTGAAATTTGTAGTTAAATGTTGTAAACCGTAGCGCCATAAATTTGTATTATTGTTACTCTCTTTGTTTTTTTTCCAGTTTCACTGATACGTGTTTCATTAAATGTATGAAGAATATTTCACATATATTTACTTAATAATTACATGTGTATTTCTTTTAAAATAACTCTGCATGGACATGCTTGACCTTTTAGCAAAAGCAAAGGCACCCATTCGAGAAGTTGGGAAAAGTAAACAAAGTCTTTGGAGTGCGATAACTCTAGTCTTTGGATTGGGTGTAACTCATGCCGCCAATTAATTTTGTCAATTAGAAGTTGACTTCAACAGACAATCTGTGTGTAGTTGCATAGCCCAGCTGTGAAATATATATATATAGTTCTGGGAAACTGCACAGCACGATCAGCATCATATCTATTTTGGGAATTGGGAGTTGTCTTTGCTTCTTTTGAAGTATTTTCATATGTTCTTTCAAAGATACAGTGATATAGATAATATATTTTGATTCAAATTTTGCGCATCTATGATGTTTCCCATGTTTCTTTTGCTTAGATAGTAGTACACCATGATTCCAAAAGATTCTCTTTTCCTAAATTGATTGTTCTTAAAGTAGTGTCCTTTGCCATCCAAATCAATCGCAGTGGCATCCATCCAATCGCAAGCACTATATATGTCTTGATCACGTTAGCATTTATTGCCTTTTTACTATAAAAAATTCCTTTCGTTGCTTGAAATTTATACATATGAAAAGCTATATTTGTAAGTATAAGAATATTGAAAAATATTTTCCACATATATTACAGCACAATGTGGTTGCACGCTCTCCATTCTATAATGTTGAAAACTCGCGACGAAAATCTTGGCCTAAGATCTTCCTCTTATATTATCCTAACCTAACAAGTATTTGTATCCACACGTTGCACGAAGAATAATAAACATATTTTTTATAAAAAAATATATCTTGAAAATACAATTGATACAAAGGAACATAAAAATATTATTATTTTTGAAACATATAAATGAAATTGATATTCCTACAATCAAGTCATAAGGAAACATAATAATGAAACATACAGTTATTTTATGAAGTCCAATAATATGCTTTATAGTCTCAAAAAGGCAAACCATGTGTACCAGCTAGAGTGCCACAAACTAAGGTTTCTAATACCCTGAAAATTCAGAAAGACGACAAAGCCATAATCTTTCAAGACAGAAAAAATCAGACACATACAGGAAAATAATTATTTCCCACTTGCACAACCTTGACATCCACAATATGCGTACTTTATTATAACAACTTTCTTAAGGTGCTTGGGGACACGATAAGCACAAGTAGTTGCAAAGTTGTGATCTCGAGGTTGTATGACGTGCAAGCAGTAGAGATGCTCATATCCAAACTGCATGTCAAAACACATGAAATAGGAAAGAATTGAATATAAGAAACACAAATTTTGTAAGTTGTGGAGGATGTTGGCTTTAAACACCTTCGTCCACCTTTCAATCAGGTTGCAATCTGCATAATTTTGTTCAAAATAGAACTCATACAGCTCTTTTACATATTTCATTTCTTGCATAGTAAAGATCATAAACATATCTGCTCATCTGATGTGCAATAGTGAACACGGGCCATAATGTGTCATCACTTTTTTTTTTACCATCATAGGATCATTGCAAACTTTCAAAACCCATAAAAATTAAGGTCTAGAAATTCCAATCAACAAAGTAAGAAAATAATATTACTCAATTTCACCTTTCATCAAATAACTCACCTTTTCTCATTCAAGCATCCAACTCATGTAGTAGGCTCAATCAACTACCAACCCTCGGGGTATATGTTTTGTCTTGATCCTAGGTATTTTTCAGCTGCAAATAAAAAAAAATACTCATTTCATGCGCAAGAAAAGATAAACAGAATAGTAACAGTTCCCATACCTACTACATGCACATAAATATAATTTTATAGGAAAGTTAAGATTTTATAGTCAGTAACAGCACCAAGAAGGTGCTATATCTGTACAAAAGTTAGTGTGCAATCATTCCCCGTATGAATGCAGGAGATTCTATTAATTCTACTGCATTTATAGGATCATTTATCTGGATATTTATTACTACAAAAGTACATAGTCCGCAAGCATCTGAATGTTTCCAGCAAGGATAGAGTTCTATTCTGAAATATCCATCGTTCATTTGAATCCAGACTGCCCTATATGTCACTACCCAAAATTCACTAGAGGTCGTGATGGCGCCTAACATCACCGTCAGGCAAGCCAACAGTGAATCTTTAACTTAATTACTCATTTTAGTAATTTTGAAATCATAAATTTTATCAATTAAATAGTAAGAAATAGAATTTGCAGGATTATTGATAATGTTTTCACAACTACAATAAAGGACAACCCATAAGCACCCCCAAAATCCCAGTGTCACAAGTGCATGAGTATCATATAAAAAATAAAATTAAATACAACATCTGTCTGAGATAAAAATTAGATAGGACAATATAGATAACTCTAATTAAGACTCTGCATGCTGATGATCGTAACATGAAATGCAGATCACGGTAAGTCCCCGCAATAGCCGTGCCTCTACGCCCGAAAGATCACTAGACATATATGTACCTACACAAAAATGTGAAGAAAGTGTAGCATGAGTACGTACATCAACGCGTACCCAGTAAGTATCTAGCCTTACCCCAGAGAAGTAGCGACGAGGGGTCGACAATGACACTTACTAGTGGTCTAATAAAACAGATACAATAATAAGTAAATATAGGGCAGAGTAAATATGCAAATTAAACAAGTGTAAATACGTGATACGGTCCTCCTCTCTTCAATAGACTCAAGCTCCCAATTAGCAATTACCTCCTCAACCGAAGCATATAGGTATAATGGACCTCACCAGATAGGTTGTCATAATTCATATCAGGAAGACTCATAGATACACTGACTTATTGTCAGATATTACGTACGATTTCTATGAGAGTATTTTATAGAAATGTCGAGGCGTACGGCCCTATCCCATCATAATTTGTGCACTGCCGGGGGTCGAATGACGCGAACCATAGATACATCTATTATAATATTGAGGCGAACGGCCTGCTCCCATAAGAGTGTGGTACATATTCCTGCCGAGGCGAACAACCGGATCCCATCATAATCTATGCACTACTGAGGGTCGAACATCACGAACCATAGATGTATCTATCCTGCCGAGACGAAGAGCCCGATCTCATTAGAATAAGAAGCTTTGATGGGTCATTGACCCCACTCACGAAGGAATATGTGAGTTATAAGGGCCTTAAGGAAACATTTCGATGAGAACGCATAACACATGAGAAATTCGTAAGAGGAGTACAATTATTTTGCAGCTAATTATGAAACTCGTTAAATCTCTAAAATAGTAAGTCTATCACTCTATATCCGTCTAGTCTCAAGTAGTAATGCAAAGTAAAAGAATTTAATAAGCGAGAGATAACACAAATAGTACAGTTATAGCATGGCGTGAACTTGAGTCTACTCGGACAATAACATGAATGTAGCTACATACTGACTCTCGTCAGCTCGTTCATATGTATACCCTGCAACAAGTAACACATTTAAATTACAACACCTAGGAGGTAGTTTCTCCCTCAAAGAGTTAAACGAGAGACTTACCTCGCTCTGAAGTTCCATTATCGGCTCCAACGCCGCTCTAACAACTCAAACCGGTGCTCGTCGCTCAAACATTAGTCAAGCAATGTGCAAATAATAAAAATATACTCTAATAATCATAATAATAACAATCCTGAACTCCGCTCAAAATGTCAATAAAGTCGATCCTCAGGCCCGCGTGTCCGGATTTCAAATTTTTTGAAAATAAATATTACCCATAACTCATATGGTCTATATACAGAAAATCATCCAATTTCATCAATGAATCGACCCTCAAATCAAGGATTTACCATTTCTCAACTTTAGGGCTCAAAATCCTAATTTCTACAATTCAAGCACGGATCAAAATAATAACCAACGAAAATAATCATGTAGAAACATAAAAATAAAGGTCAGGTACTTACCCCCTTGACGGGGCGAGAACAATTCAACTAATATCACCTCAAAAGGAGCTTTAGAACTCAAGATATGCCCCAAAATACTAAATTTCTCGGTTTAAAACACTATCCAGGCGATTTTCCTTCTTCACGGTTGCGGGAAAACCTTCGTATTCGCGAAGAGAAATTCTTCGCGTTGACCGGTCGACCCAAACTTCCTTCTTTGCATTCACGAGACCTCCCTCACGTTCAGCAATCTTTCCTGACACGGAAATGAGCACAACTCACTCATACGACATCGGAATTCGGAGATTCGTGTTGATATGACTCTATAATTACGATATATATCTAATGGTTCAATCAAATCACAAAATAAAGGTCGTTTGATCAATATGGTACCCTTTATGTCCAAATAAACGATGTTGAAACATCAAATAAGAGCAGGATACAACCCAAACATATCTGAAACACACCCGAGGCCCATGGGACCCCGTCCAATCACACGGACCTGCTCCATAACATAACACGGACCTGCTCGAGGAATCAAATCATACCAAATAACATCAAAACTATGAATTACACATTGATTCAAGCCTAATAAACTATTCAATTTCTAACTTCCACATCTGATGCCGAAACCTATCAAATCACGTCCGATTGACCTCAAATATTGCACAAAAGTCACATTTGACATTACGGGCCTACTCCAACTTCTGGAATCAGAATCCGACCCTGATATCAAAAAGTCCATTCCCAGTCAAACTTACAAAAACCTCCAACTTCCAACTTTCGCCAAATGACCCAAAGATGACCTATGGACCTCCAAATCAACATTTGGACGCGCTCCTAAGACAGAATCACCATGCAGAGATATTCCCAGACTGAGAATTCCAAACAGACATCGGTAACATTAAAATACACTTCAACTCAAATATATGAAATTCTTTCAAAATGCCAATTTTCCACAATTGGCGCTGAAACGCTCATGGGCCATCCAAAACCCGATCCGCACATACACCTAAGTCCAAAATCATCATAGGAACCTGTTGGAACCTTCAAATCCCGATTCTGAGGTCGTTTACTCAAAAGTGAAACCTTAGTCAATTCGCCAACTTAAAGCTTTTGAAATTAGATTCATTCCAAATCAACTCCGAACTTCCCGAACTACAATTCTGATCACATGTACAAGTCATAATACATGAAGTGAAGGTACTCAACACCTCAAACCGCCGAACGAACCTCTAGATCTTAAAACAACCGATCGGGTCGTTACATTTTCTCCCACTTAGACATACGTTCGTGCTCGAACGTGCTAAGAACTTCTCTGGAGACGTCCACAATGACTGTTTAACACCTCGTGCACCTACCCGTGGCACCACCCAGTTGAGCACATTAGCTCGAGCCAGACTGAAGATCCTTCCTACTACCTTGGCTAACAAGCTTTAGATCCAAATTTCAATATCCGGAGTTCCTCCACGATACTAGACACGAACATCGTATTAATCACCAGACACTGAACCCAACATGACCATGCTCCTCCGCTGAAATCACTCCATGTACCACATAACTCATTGCCCAAGGAAATCTCCCCAGAGCACAACGACTGAAATTTCCACTGACCCGAAGCTCGTAGTATACCTCATAACATATATAATCGTTGTTCCAAATCTCACAATATTGCCATGACGGAAGAGATTTGTAGAAACTCGTAACCATCTGCCGAATCCTGGGTAGAAGCATCATTTATTTCATAACTGGACAACGATATTTTCTCTTTAATATACCTTATATAACTCCAATCGCATTGATCACATGTCCAATAATCTCGTCTCACTTAGTACAAGCTGCTCAGGCAATAAGCCACCTCAAAGACTGCCAAAAGTCTCATATGATGCCACAATGTGCCAACAAGCTACAAACTCGAATGTGATACATGAGGAAAATAAACTCTGGAAAGAACTGCTCAACCCACCTAACTAATTAAACAACCGAAAAGATGTTATTAACCTTCCTCAAAAAATGAGAAACAAAACACACAAGAATAGATATAGGAAATTGTACTCATCATCACACTGTTGCGGCATGCAACCTGATCTACATATGATACCGTTGCGGCGTGCAACCCAATCCAACCATGATACCCGTGGAGGCGTGTCACCCGATCCAAACAACATACATGTGGCGGCGTCCCACCCGATCCTAACATAATAATCTATAAGGAAATACCTACCAAGCCAGAATGCTCATACCTGTGAAATACTCGAATGTCGACCACAAGCATGCCAAGTGTATAGTATCATCCCGGGGGAGACAGATAGCACCATACATTACAATACTCAAGAATGACTAAAGTGAAATAAATGACCTGCATCTCGAGAGTCATCATGCTCTCACAACACAACAAACTACATGGGATGTCGAGATGAGTGCGAACAATCATACCATCTCACAACCCACATGGCACAATAGAGATTACACGAAATAACTTACGACAGAAATAACATCTAAGGCCCGAAGACCCCGTTCTAAGCAACTCTATGTTGAAATGAACACATTCGATCTGAAATAGAGTGCATATTCACATCTATATCCATCCACGGAACTGAAGCCAATTTTGATTTTACCGCACTGGGATAATAACCTTCACAGGATCCACAACAACCCTATTCATGACATATAAGAACAGCCGTCCAATTCGGAACAAACTTCCACAATTCACAACCAAATGAATAGAGCACCTCCCAGGCCTAAGCTCTCACATTAGCGATAATACAATAATCTCCATACTTGGTTTCAATCTTCAATCAATCAAGTGACTACATGTCATACTTATACAATCTTCTTGTGGGATACGCTCCCACGACCTTTTGCACCAGGTAACAAAGTCTGCACATCCATACCACCGGCCATACAATGTTGTAAAGCGAATCGAGAATACGTAAATCAGTACTCAAAGCCTCTTACACGGGACACCGATCTTAGGTGACGCTAAAGACAATACCAACTTACTCTAAACATCTGAATTCTTTCCTAGTCAACCAAGCTCGTAACATTCCTGTCTACATCGAAACACAACCTTGATCCTCAACTTCAAATTCCCATGCCGCTCACTGCACCTAAGATGCCAATACGTGAGAGTACATGAATTACATCATAACTCCTGAACCACTAATAGAATAAACACTCCATCATATAGAAACCTTTCAGTTAACTCATTTCAGGAGAACTATTGCAACACACGATTGAATTCCCACAACCGCAGAAAATACAATCCTCGAGTAGTGGTCTAAACCACCATAACTCTCCCTGGATCCATCTACACATAATATGACATTATAATCAAATACCTCCCAAATAAATCAAATTCTGGTGGCTATCAAGCATCGCACGTACCACCATAAATCACATGCATAACTTAACACGCTAAAGGAACTGATCATTGCCATCATCCAACCAATTCAACCATTACTAACCGTACCAACTTCTTCTAATTTATTCTGTACTTGGCTTAGAAATAATAATAGCTCTATTCAAAATATAACGAACCCAATCCGCAATCATCCTGAGTAACTCTATTTCACGAGACCACGTTGCCTCACAACCAAGGAACTAACTCATACCCTCCTTGTGCGCACTTTTGCATCTTTAACTGGCACATCCATTCTGATAATTCCTCTACGAATCAGAAGTTATTTTCTCCCATTCCTCTAATGCTACACTGTAGACCGATGATAACATAGAACACTCCAATCCCCTTTCATAATCCACTGCAAAAGATCGATACTTAACCATACCATGGACTCGAAATCCTTAGGCACGCATTTTAATTTTGAACCTACTAGGACCATTGTTGAGAGTCACCTACTCTGACTTGTTCCTGAATATATTCAAACTCCAAGTACTGCTATCACATGAACACTCTCTCAAAGAAGCAACCCGCTGAATTCCTTTCCTTATACATCACATCCACATGAAGCATAGACTCAGAGTCTTCCCAAAATATGAACATGAACTGATAACGCCAAATATAGCACACATTCCTCCAATAATTACCACTGATTTTTTCTTTCCTTAGTCGTAATTAATCCACCAATACACCAATAACTAGAAACCGCACAAGTAGACAACCATGCAATTCAATCATAGACGGTGGGTTTCTCCCACTTAGCTTGAAGCTACAATTACATAATCCTAGGACCCACCGAGATTTCTTCCCCATTGACATAAGCTAAAATTCCAACAATGCATTCCAAACTCGAAGTCATGTTGCATCCAAATAAAATCCGTGGACCTAGTCATTGTCCACCATGAATTCCCAAATGGCTCCAAACTTTCTTCAAGGCGTGTGGCCATCCTACCACAGAACCCATATGTTACTATGCCACTCTCCCACTTTGTTTAAACCCTCTCCTTTTACAAACTCCTCGACTTATGCTTTTCATGCTTGACCTTATAGAAATTCAACCACCGCAAAACACCTCCCACATGTCCTTCCTCGTCCTTTGGTGCCCAATCGTTGCCTTAAATCCGAATCCATCTCTATTACACTTGACCTAATAAATTGCCACCAACTCCAAGCCTCCTAGAAGATCATCCTTCTCGAGACATCAACATTAGAAATACCCATTTGATTCAAAAATCGCTACACTCCGCTATATCTGACAACCGCTTCTCCGGCACCATTTCACACTACCCTGACCCAAAGGCAAATTGATGCAAACCATAACACCGACGAACCTTAACGTGTTCAACAAGGACGATGACACCACATCATAATTGAGAATTCCACTACGCTTGAAAATACCAAGTCTCGTTACTCCATTATCCCAAACCTGAACATTCATAGTCGGATTGCCTTTCCTTCACTGGAAATAAAATGTTGAACCTCTGAATCATGCACTGAGAAAAACTTCCTTTCAAGTCATTCACTGCCTCGACACATAAACAAGCACCCTACTGTTATACCAACACTGTTCGATAACAACATCTGAACATCATAGGAATCTGTGCGCAACCTTGAAACCGTTGAAAACACAGCTATTGAGCCGAAATAACACAACATCCTTCCGCAAAAAGACGATAATGACTTGCTCGAATGCACAGGGAGAAACATCCTGCCCACGTCTGTAGTACCACTACAGCTCCTTGATGCCCAATTGACACGAGCACTGAACATCATATAAGAATGAGTAGGAAAGATATATAAAGGCATAATCCTTAAAGGAATCAAATCGCACGATGAGGATAAAAAAAGGGAAGTGCCCTTAATAGACTTGTAGCCTCTCGAAGATAAGAACATACATCTCCGTACCGATCCACAAGACTCTACTAGACTTGCTCATGACTCGTGAGACCTAAATGAACCTAACGCTCTGATACCAAGCTGTTACGACCCAAAATCCACTAGAGGTCGTGATGGCGCCTAACATCGCCATCAGGCAAGCCAATAGTGAATGTTTAACATAGTTACTCATTTTAGTATTTTTGAAATCATAATTTTCATCAATTAAATAGTGAGAAATATAATTTGCAGGGTTACTGATAATTTTTTCACAACTACAATAAAAGACAACACATAAGCAACCCAAAAATACCGGTGTCACAAATGCATAAGCATCGACTAGGAAATAAAATCAACTACAACATCTGTCTGAGATATAAATTAGACAGAAAATACAGATAACTCTGATTGAGACCCTGCAATCTGCGCATCGTAACATGAAGTGCAGCTCATGGTAAGTCCTCACAATAGACGCGCCTCTGCACCCGAAAGATCACCAGACATATATGTACCTACACAAAAATGTGTAGCAAGTGTATCATGAGTACGTGAATCAACCGTACCCAGTAAGTATCTAGCCTAACCCTAGAAAAGTAGTGACGAGGGGTCGACATCGACACTTACTAGTGGTCCAATAAGACAGATACAGTAAGAGGTAAATAGATATAGGGTAGAGTAAATAAATGAATTAAACAAGGGTAAATACGTGATACGTTCCTCCTCTCTACAATAGACTCAAGCTCTCAATTAGCAATTACCTCATACACTGGAGTGTATATATAAATATATATATATATATATATATATATATATATATGGACCTAACCAGATAGGTTGTCATAATTAAAATTAGGAAGACTCATAGATACACTAGCTTCTTATCAGATATTACGCACGATTTCCATGTGAGTATTTTATATAAATGCTGAGGTGTACGACCTGATCTCATCTTCATCTGTGCACTGCCGAGAGTCGAACGACACGAACCATAGATATACCTATTATATTGTTGAGGCGCATGACCCGCTCCTATGAGAGTGTGGTACATAATCCTGTCGGGGCGAACGACCCGATCCTAACATAATATATGCATTGCCGAGGATCGAACAACACGAACCATAAATATATTTATCCTACCGAGGAAAACAGCCCAATCCCATTAGAGTAAGAAGCTTTGACGGTTCCTTGACCCCATTTGTGAAGGAAAATGTGAGTTATAAGGATCTTTGAGGAAACCTTTCGATGAGAATTCATAACACGCGAGAAATTCGTAAGAGGAGTACAATTATTTTATGGCAAATCATGAAACTCGTCAAATATCTAAAATAGCAAGTCTATCACTCTACGTTATTCTAGTCTCAAGTAGTAACTCAAAGTAAAAGAATTTAATAAGCAATAGATAAACCAAATAGTACAGTTATAGCATGGCGTGAACCTGAGTCTAACCGGACAATAAAATACGTACCGAATCTCGTCACGTCGTGCCTACGTAGCCCCTGCAACAAGTAACACATCAATTTCAACACCTAGGGGTAGTTTCCCCCTTATAGAGTTAGACATGTGTAACGACCCGATCAATCGTTCCGTGAGATTTACCCCATTTTCTATATTTCTGTATTTGTTATGTATCACCTTCCTATTTTTGATGTATTTGGTCAGTTGGTTTGGGTCCAGAGTGGTTAATATGAGAGTTTAGGTATTTAGCCTTTTAAAGTAGCCTAATAGTTGAGAAAGTCAACTGAGAGTTGACTTATTGGTAAACGACCTCAGAATGCAAAATTTATGGCTCGAATAGCTTCGTTAGGTGATTTAGGACTTAGTAGTGTGTTCAGAATATTTTTGTGATGTCCAGTGTAGAATTAGGCTTGAATTGGCGAACGTTAGTTTTTGGCGATTTCCAGTCGGTAGTGAAAACTAGGCTATCGAGGTCGGAATGGAATTCTGAAAGTTGGAACAGGTCCGTAATGTCATTTTGGATATGTCTGAAAATTTCAGATTAATCGGAGGAGTTTTAGTTGGTTTCGACGTAGTTGGCGAATTTTTGAAGTTCCAAGTTCTTAGGCTTGAATTTGATGTGAATTTGGTGTTTTAGTGTTGTTTTTGGTGTTCCGAAGGCTCGACTATGTTTGAATGATGTTATGGGATAGGTTGGCATGTTTGGTTGGGGCCCCGAGGGGCTCGGATTGATTCGGATGGTTAACGAACCAACTTTTGGCTTGAAATTTGGGCAGATTGTTGCTGGTGTAAGGCTCTGGTTTCCTTCTAAGCGATCGCGTGAGGATGTTTGCGATCGCATAGAGTTAATTGGTGAGGCAAGATTTTTGTCAATCGCGATCGCGTGAAATGGTTTGCGATCGCGTGTGCTTAAGTCTTGATGACTTGCGATCGCGTGGGCTTAAGTCTTAGGGAAGCAAGTTTGTTCATCGCGATCGCGTGCCGAAGTTTGCGATCTCAGTGAAGGAATTATTTCAGCTGGGCAGAATGTTTAAAAGGCTGGGATGCGAAATTGGTTCTTATTTCATCCAAAGTTGCATGCGAATTTGAGAGCTTTTGAGAGGGGATTGAAGGGAAATCATCTAGAGTTAAGAATTCCAACTTCATAACATGATTCTATTTCAATTCCTAAGTGATTAAGCCACAAAATAATTTCTGGAAATTTAGTTAAGATTGGCGAAGAAGCGTCCATGAGAATTGATTTTTCTTTTGAGGATTTGAGTGGGCAATTGTGGTCCGGTTTTGGTGCTCTTGGTATGTCTAGAATAGGGAGAGGACGAGGGTTCTAATGATGTAAAAATTTTCTGATTCTGAGACGTGGGACCGGGGGCTCGAATTTGGCCAAATTTTGAGATTTTGTTTAATTTTGATGATATTTTATTGGGTTGTGTTCCATGAGTATATTTTGATGATGTTAACTGGTTTTTGGCTAGACTCGGAGCAATCGGGAGCCAATTTGAGGGGAAATGGCATAACGGACTAGTGTCGTGGCCCGGTAGAGGTAAGTAATGGTCTTAAATCTTGTCTTGAGGGTATGGAACCCCGTACGACATATTTTTTTAGAAAGGCGCGCATGTCGGCTGACGAGTATGTTGCACGTACTGATTTTTGGATTGGACTAGGTCCTCTCTGCGGCAACTAATGAGTTGCATAGTTACTCAAAACCTTATGTTAAATTATGTTCTAAAGGTTTGTGAAATATTTGGGCTATAAGCCGTGTGTGGGGCCTCGTGCCGATTTGTTTTAGACCCTTTGATGGCTTTTTACTACTGTTTTTCCTCGCTATTTGCGTATGATTTCACTCAGCATCATTGTTCATATTGTTTTTTTTTTAAACTCAGCATGATTTACACCACTTTGAGATTTAAACTAATGCTTTGGGTCGAGTACCCTGTTTTACTGATTCGCCCGAGGGGCCTTTCGAGTGGTTTTGCTAAGTGTGGCCTAGGGCCAGAGTGATGGTGAGGTGTTTAGTGTGGCCGAGAGCCAAGAGTGACGGTGAGGTGCTGAGTGATATTAGCGTTTGGGCTGAAAGAGTCTCTCCGGAGTCTGTACACACCCCTAGTGAGCGCACCGAGTGCTAGTGATTGGGAGGCTTGAGTGATTGTGAGGTTCTGAGTGATTGTGAGGTGTTGAGGGATTGTGAGTAAATGCCCGAGGGGCTGTTTATGAAACATGTTTTCACCCGAGGGGCTACTTATGACTTCACTACATTCATTGCATACCAAATCTTTGTTTTAAAGTTACTAAACATGTGCATCGTTTTAAGAACTTTTATGAAGTTGATTTCGAAGGCATGATGATTTTGTATATTTATGTATACTATTGGAAAGTAAGGCTGTGTATATTGTGACATTGATTTTATGTGATTCCTTACTACTTAGACCTGATTTATCTCCATTACTACTGAGTTGGCATACTCACATTACTCCCTGCACCTCTGTGTGTAGATTCAGGAGCAGAGATCGAGCGGTAGCTCACATATATATCGCAGCGGAGCCGGATCGTGGGGATATAGAGGTAGCTGTTCAGCGTTCGTAGCATCTCTTCTTTCCCTCCCTATTGTATTTATCTTTCATTCGGGGTTTTGTATCTTAACACTTTATTTTGGCTTATTTCACAAAGTGCTCATGACATGTTGGCTCCGGGTTTTGGGGATGGCAGTACTGTATATAAAAATTGCCTATTATATTAAGAACTTTCTGTATATTGTTATGAATTGCTTGAAACTTAAATGGGGTTTTCAAAAGAAATTGTGAACACGCGGTAGTCGGCAAGCCTAGTTCCACGATAGACGCCATTACGGCCGGTTAGGATTTGGGGTCGTGACAACATGAGACTTCCCTCGCTCCGAAGTTCTATAACCGGCTCAAATGCCACTCTAACACCTCAAACTGGTGCACGCCGCTCCAAAACTAGTCAACCAATGTGAAAAAAATATAAATATACTCTAATACTCATAATAAATCAATTTATAACAATCCTCAACCCTGCTCGAAAAGTCAATAAAGTCGACCCTCTAGCCCACGTGCCCGGATTATGAAATATTTTGAAAATAAATATTACCCATAATTCATATGGTCTATATCCATAATATCATATGTTATTTATCTATGTCAATATCACACAAGAGGGGGGGTGATTTGTGTGGTGACAAAATTTTACGTGCAGTAGTTATAGAAGGACAAGGTTCCTCTATGTGTTCCAACTCCTACAATTTACGGAATAATAATTGCAGAAAATAAAGGAACACAACAATTTTACGTGGAAAACACCTGGCTCAAAAGGTGAAAAAACCTCGACCTACTTCCCAGTAGGATTTTCCCAAAATCTTCCCTAAATCAATGAGCCAAACAACATTTACAAAATAAACTATTTTGTAAACCTAAGGACTAACTCTAATCCTCTTGTGGCAAACTAGCCTCTAGCTATTTGTGACAAACTTCAAGTTAACTATAACTTGAACACTCAGTACCTGTTACAATTTCTTCTAAATAAAGCTGAAAGGTACAATTTGTAATCACATACTACAAATAAACTAGACTAAAAGACAACAAATGGAACTGGTTCTTCTAGCTGGTTCAAGTAGCTCCAGATTCACACTCTCAAATTTTGCTTGAACTGCTTGCAAAATTTCTTCACGAATTTTGCTCTCAATTCTTGATAAATTTCTGTTTTGTGCGTCTCTCTACAATAAGAACATTCTGCAGTATATATATATATAGGATTTAGAATATAACAAATTAACTAGAATCCTAATGCTACTCTTCCTTGGTGAAAGAGTTCTAGTTAATCTCAACTCCCTAAATCCTCCCTTATCTTGATTCTGTTCTTACTGAATAAGGAGTCCATCTCCTTATCAATTTTCAATCTTTTAGATCAGGAGATATCTCTTTTAGATCACAAATTTCGTTTATCTCCTGCTTGTGCACCTCATGTGCCCTTAACTCTGCATGTGTCTGTGTCTCCAGTGATGGACCTGGTTCAACTTTGAGTTCCTTTGTCAATATTCAAAACCATTCAGCTTCTTGGTCCAAAAAATTTCCCCTTTTTGATGATGACAAACTCTATTCTTAGGCATGTAACCACTTTAATCCAACGGTGACACTTTTTAGAGTATTAAGCATTTATCATAAAGGTGTTGGCCTAACTTTAGCTTGAGGGAAAATGTGTTGAGTCTTATTTTCTATGTGTTTATACCATGTTCAACGTATAGGTGAGGTGATGAGTACCTATACTTTGGTGTCAAGCACGCCCGTGAGTAAGAAATTATGAATTATGTGATTTCATTGATATTTACTGTATTATATCTTAAATTTCAATTTAGTGGTTGTTCATTCGGTGGAAATACTTGGTAATGGATATTTTTGAGTATTTGTTCGGTTAAGGAATCTTATGTAAAGATATGTACTTGAGCGAGATTGGGTATAGTTGAGTCCCTTGTCGGGATAGTGATATTTATATTGTTGTTCCCTTGCCGGGATGTTATGATTTATGATTCACATTGTTGATTTTTCTTGCCAAACTTCTGCTATTGATATTGTTTGGGTGAGGAAAACTGTAAAGCACGAAGGGTGATGTCGTGTATTGATAATTGTGAGGAAGAGTGTAAAGCACGAAGGGTGATGTCGTGTATTTATTATTATGTGTACGAGAGTGTAAAAGCACGAAGGGTGATCCCGTGCCATGTTATGATATTAAAATCACGAAGGGTGATGTCTTGCCGTTTCTATTTATTATTTGGTGAGGATGACAGTAAAACCACAAAGGATGATGTCGTGTACTGTTTTCTCTGTGATTGTTATTTCCTGCTGTTACTTAGATAATTGAACTGTTGTCTTATTTCGTTATTTCTGTTAATTGACATTGCTTTCCCCCAGCATGTTTCCCATTTTCCCTTGTACTTAACTGGTTACTCTTATTGTTATTCTTTCTCCCGAATATTATTAAATTGCACAGGTTGTCTTGATTGTCGTGTCCTAGTCTCGTCACTACGTCGCCGAGGTTAGGCTCGACACTTACTCAGTACATGGGGTCGGTTGTACTGATGCTACACCTGCACATCTTTTGTTGTGCAGATCGCGGTACAGGACCCTTTGGACAGTAGAGTTAGGAGGCTGCCTTCAGTCCAGTCGGAGACACCGAGGTAGTCCTGCAGGCGTCCCCTTCTACTACTTTATTTTTGTTCTAGTTAATTCAGAAACAAATGTATTTACTTCTTTCAGACCATTACATGTATTATTCGTAGATAGTTTGTGATATTGTGACTCCAAAGATCTGGGATTTGGTTATTTTGGGTATTTCATAAAAGCAGTGGATTGAGTTATAGATATATAGTCTGTTTCATTTTGGTACTTTTATTTATGAATAATATTGTATTTTACTCGTATTTCGTCTAACGAAAAAGAATAATGAAAATTTGAATATTCACGTTGGCTTTCCTAGCGGGTTCAGCGTTAGGCGCCATCACGGTACCCACGGTGCGAATTTTGGGTCGTTATAAGTTGGTGTCAGAGCACTAGGTTGCATAGGTCTCATAATTCACGGAAAAGCTTAGTAGAATCTGAGGGATCGGTACGGAGACGTCTGTGCTTATCCCCTAGAGGCTATAGATCCTAGGAATGACTTCACATCTATTCTTCTCTGTCGTGCAATTTGAATTCTCAATGCTAACTAAATTTTTACTCTATTCTCTCGCAGATGGCGAGAACACATGCTTCTTTATCGACTAATCAGCAGCCCGAGCCTCCAGTTGCAGCTGTTACGAGGGGCCAAGGCCGAGGCCGTGCTAGGGGCCGACGCAGGGGCAGAGCTCAGCCCAGAGCAGCAGCCCCAGCGGAGGAGCCTCAGGTAGAGTTTGTTGATGAGGTTCCTGCCCAGACAGTCCCGGTTGGGCCAGCTCAGGTCCCCGAGGGGTTCATTGCCACCCCAGTACTCCACGATGCTCTAGTCCGCCTAGTGGGCCTCATGGAGAGTGTCGCTCAGGCAGGTTTGCTTCCTGCAGCACCAGGCGTCTCTCAGGCTGGGGGAGGAGCCCTGACTCCCGCTACTCGCACTCTATAGTAGTTGGATCCCCAGTTTAAGACTCCAGTAGCTCAGCCAGTTGGGATATATCAGTCGGCTATTATGGCTCAGACCGGTGATGGAGCAACTATGTCTGGTGATGGTTTGTGGAGGTTGGACAAGTTCACCAAGATTTTCACCACTACTTACAGCGATGTATCTTCAGAGGATCCCCATGACTACTTAGACAGTTGCTATGAGGTTCTTCGGAACATGGGGATCGGGGAGACCAATGGGGTCGATTTTGCTACTTTCCGCCTTTCTGGTGTCGCCAAGACTTGGTGGAGGGATTATTGCTCGACCAGAACAGCTGGATCTTTGCCTTTGTCTTGGGCCCAGTTCTCCGATTTGTTCTAGGAGATGTTTCTTCCAGTCACCCAGAGAGAGGATTTTCGGATACAGTTTGAGTGTCTCCATCAGGGTTCTATGACAGTTACACAGTATGAGACCCGATTCATCACTTTGGCCTGACATGCTATCATGATACTCCTCACCGACCGGTGACGAGGTTTATTGAGGGGCTAGCTCAGCCGATTAGACTACAGATGGCTAGAGAAACAGACAGTGATATTTTATTTCAGGAGGCGGCTAATGTGGCTAGGCGATTCGAGATGGTCTTATTGTAGGGTAGTGGTCAGGGGTCTGATAAGAGGCCTCGTCATTTTGGCCGGTTCAGTGGTAACTGATCTGGAGGCAGGGATTCTTTTGGCAGGGGTCATCCTCTTAGACCCTTTCAGTCACCACTCCAGGTATCCCGCAGTGCACAACCAACTCCTATCAGTGCACCACTGCTCCAGAGTTTTCAGAGTGGTTACTCCGGTCGACGAGGACAGTTTCAGGGCCAGAAGTCTCAGCAGCCGAGACCTTGTTATACTTTTGGTGGTCCGGGGCTCATTGCTAGATTTTACCCCCGAGCCTCGAGTAGTTCTTAGCACCAGGGTTCCCGTGCTATGATTCCAACACCAGGTGCTCCACCACCCCCCCAACCAGCTAGGGGTGGAGGTCGAGGTGCCAGGGGTGGAGGCCAGACAGTTAGAGGTGGAGGTCATGATATTAGAGGTAGAGGACAACCCACAGTAGGTCGACCTAGAGATGTTCAGATTGGTGGGGCCTAGACTCGATGTTATGCTATTCCCGCCAGGCCTGAGGCTGAGGCCTCTAATGCAGTCATTACAAGTATGGTTTCAGTTTGCAGCAGGGATGCTTCAGTTTTATTTGACCCGGGGTCCACATATTCTTACGTGTCCTCATATTTTACTCCTTATCTGATTATGCCTCGTGATTCCTGAGTACTCATGTATATGTATCTACACCAGTGGGTGATTCTATTATGGTAGATCGAGTCTACCGTTCATGTATAGTGGTTATCAGTGGTCTGGAGACTAGAGTAGATCTTCTACTCCTTGATATGGTCGATTTCGATGTTATGTTGGGGATGGATTGGTTGTCCCCCTATTATGGTATTCTGGACTGTCATGCCAAGACTGTGACCTTGGCCTTGCCGAGAGTGCCTAGATTGGAGTGGAGAGGGGCTCCTGGCCATTCTTCCATCAAGTATCTCATATATGAAGGCTCGACGCATGGTTGAGACTGGGTGTTTGGCCTATTTGGATTATGTTTGTGATTCTAGTGCCGAGGTTCTTTCTATGGAGTTTGTGCCCATAGTCTATGAGGAGGTATTCCCTGCAGACCTGTCGGGTATGCCACCCAAAAGGGATATTGACTTTTGCATTGATTTGGCTCCGGGCACTCAGCCCATTTCTATTCTGCCGAATCGTATGGCCCCGCCAGAGTTAAAGGAGTTGAAAGAACAGTTGCACGATTTTCTTAGTAAAGGCTTCATTAAGCCTAGTGTCTTGCCTTGGGGTGCGCCGGTGTTGTTTGTTAAGAAGAAGGATGGGTCGATGAGGATGTGTATATATTATCGGCAATTGAACAAGGTGAGCGTCAAGAACAAGTATCCATTGCCACGAATTGATGATTTGTTTGATCAGCTTCAGGGTTCCAAGGTATTTTTGAAGATCGATTTGAGATCTGGCTACCATCAGTTGAGGATTAGGGCATCTGATGTCCCTAAAACAGCTTTTCGCACTCAGTACGGGCATTATGAGTTCTTAGTGATGTCATTCGGGTTGACAAATGCCCCAACAACTTTTATGGACTTGATGAACCGGGTGTTCAGGCCTTATTTGGATTCCTTCGTGATTGTCTTCATTGATGATATTCTGATTTATTCCCGCAGCTGGGAGGAGCACAAGAGCACCTTCAAGTTGTTCTTCAGACTTTGAAGGACAATCAGTTGTATGCTATGTTTTCTAAGTGCGAGTTCTAGTTGAGTTCAGTTGCATTCCTAGGTCAAGTTGTATCAGCAAAGGGTATCCAGGTGGATCCTAAGAAGATTTCAGCAGTCAAAGATTTGTCTAGGCCCACATCAGCTACAGAGATTCCGAGTTTCTTAGGCTTAGTAGGCTACTATCATCGGTTTGTGGAGGGATTTTCATCTATTGCAGCCCCGCTAACCAAATTGACTCATAAGGGTGCCTAGTTCAGGTGTCCAGATGAGTGTGAGGCAAGCTTTCAGAAGCTCAAGACAGCTTTGACCACGAAACCGATGTTGATTTTGCCCTCAGGTTCAGGGCCATATACTGTGTATTGTGATGCATCTCGGGTTGGATTTTTTGCAGTGTTGATGCAGGATGGCAAAGGTTATTGCATATGCTTCGCGTCAGTTGAAGATCCACGAGAAGAATTATCCAGTTCATGATTTGGAGTTAGCAACCATTGTTCACGCGCTGAAGATTTGGAGGCATTATTTATATGGCGTGTCTTGTGAGGTGTTCATGTATCACAAAAGTTTGCAATATTTGTTCAAGCAAAAGCAGCTAAATTTGAGGCAGAGAAGATAGGTGGAGCTGTTGAAGGACTTTGATATCACCATCTTATATCATCCGGGGAAGGCCAATGTGGTGGATGATGCTTTGAGTAGGAAGTCATTAAGCATGGGTAGTCATGCTTATATTCCATTCGGAGAGAGGCCGCTTGTTTTGGATGTTCATGCTTTAGCCAATCGATTCATGGGATTGGATGTTTCTGAGCGTAGCCATATTCTAGCTTATACAGTTGCTCGTTCTTCATTATTTGATCATATTCGAGACCGACATCATGATGATCCTCATTTGTGTGTCCGTAGGGATATGGTCCGGCACGGGGACGCCAAGCAGGTTACAGTTGGTGATGATGGAGTTTTACGGATGCAGGGTCGTATTTGTGTACCCAATGTGGATGGACTTCGTGAGTTGATATTGCAGGAGGCCCATAGTTCCTGGTATTCCACTTATCCGGGCGCCACAAAGGTGTACCAGGATTTGTGGCAGCATTATTGGTGGAGGAGGATGAAGAAAGATATTCTGGAATATGTAGCACGGTGCTTGAACTATCAGCAGGTTAAGTACGAGCACCAGAGACATGGTGGTTTGATGCAGCAGATTGAGATTACCGAGTGGAAGTGGGAGCGTATCACCATGGATTTCGTAGTTGGGCTCCCACGGACTCAGAGGAAGTTCGATGCGGTACGGGTCATTGTGGATAGGCTGACCAATTTAGCACATTTCATTCGTGTGGCAGTTTCCTATTCTTCGGAGAGATTGGCAGAGATCTATATTAGGGAGATTGTTCGCCTTCATGGTGTGCCCGTGTCTATTATTTCTAACCAAGGTACACAGTTTATTTCGCATTTCTGGAGGGCAGTTCAGCGTGAGTTGCGTACGAGGGTTGAGTTGAGCATAACATTTCATCCTCAGACGGACGAACAGTCCGAGCGTACTATTCAGATTTTGGAGGATATGATACGAGCCTGTGTCGTTGACTTTGGACGCTCTTGGGATTAGTTCTGGACATTACCTGAGTTTGCCTACAACAGCAGCTATCAATCGAGCATTCAGATGGCTCCTTATGAGGCACTATATTGTAGGCGGTGTCGGTCATAGATTGGGTGGTTTGAGCCGGCAGAGGCTCGGTTGTTGGGTATGGAGTTAGTGCAGGATGCCTTGGATAAGGTTAAGATCATTCAGGATAGACTTTGTACAGCACAGTCCAGGCAGAAGAGTTATGCCGACCGCAAAGTTCGTGATTTGGCATTCATGGCTGGGGAGCGGGCATTGCTTCGGGTATCTCCAATGAAGGGCGTGATGAGATTTGGGAAGAAGGGCAAGCTAAGCCCTAGATTCATTGGGCCATTTGAGATTCTTGAAAGAGTGGGAGAGGTGGCCTACAGACTTGCGTTGCCACCAAATTTATCAGTTGTGCATCCGGTGTTTCATGTGTCTATGCTTCGGAAGTACCACAGAGATCCAACCCATGTGTTAGATTTCAGTAGTGTCCAGTTGGACAAGAATTTGACCTATGAGGAGGAGACGGTCGCCATATTAGACCAGCAGGTTCGTTAGTTGAGATCGAAGAGTTACCCTTCGATTCATGTCCAATGGAGAGGTCAGCCTGTCGAGGCTGCTACCTGGGAGTCCGAGTCCGATATGCGGAGCCGTTATCCCCATCTTTTCCCTAATACAGGTACTTTTCTATGTTAGTTCGAGGACGAACGATTGTTTTAGAGGCGGAGAATGTGATGACCCAAAAAGTCATTTCTCATTTTACAAGTCAAAACGGTGTTCCCAGGCCTTGAAAACCTCCTTTTATTTCACCTCATTTTGCGTGTGCAGCCCGGGCGTATAGCCGGGAATCTTGTATATAAAAAACTGAGAAAAATGTTAGTTTTGTCAAAATAATTGAATTTAAGTTGACTTCGGTAAACATTTTGGGTCAACGGACCCGGACCCGTGATTTGACGGTTCCAGAGGGTCCATAGGAAAATATGGGACTTGGGCGTATGCCCGGAATCAAATTCCGAGGTCCCAAGCCCGAGAAATGAATTTTTGGAAGAAATTGTTTTACTGAAATTGTAAGAGTTTTTGGAAATTTGGCTATATTTGAAATTTATGATATCGGGCCCATATTCTGGTTTCGGAGCCTGGTACATGTTAAGTATGATATTTATAACATGTGTGTAAAATTTGGTAAGAAACAGAGGTCGTTTGACATGATTCAGACCCAAGGTTGTAAATTTTGTGATACTTTGAAAGTTTTGGAAGTTTTCTTTGATTTTTATGAAAAAATCATTGTTTAAGATGTTATTTTGGTGATTTGATCGCACGAGTAAGTCTGTAGGATGTTTTTGAGGTTATGTGCATATTTGGTTTGGAGCCCCGAGGGCTCGGGTGAGTTTCGGATAGGTGTCAGGGTGATTTTTACTAAGAAAATCTGGTGTCTTGTGGCTGTTGCTGGTGTCCAGGAAATTTACCCTATGCGAACGCATGGGTATCCATGAGAATGCAATGCACACATGGGGAAGTGGGCTGGGTAACACTATGCGATCGCATAGTACAGGATGCGAACGAGGAGCATTGGAAAACTACTCTACGCGAACGCACCCATGTAGACGCGACCACATAGAGTATAGGAGGGCCTGGGAGCTGGGTAGTGATAACTCAGTGCGAACGCATCCTCATGGACGTGAATGCGATGGGCAGGGAGTAGAAGCATATGCGATCGCATAGCAGATCGCATAGCATGTTCGTCTAGTGTTTTACAAACAGTAGCAAAAACGGGCATTTCTTCAAAAACTCATAACTTCTTCTTCTAAACTCCAATTTGGGCGATTTTTGAAAGGGAACTTCACTGAAAATTCATAGCTATGTAATCTTAGACTAATTTTCTTCCATTTCCTTTAACACCCATTAGATTTCTAGGCCTAAATCATGTTCTTAAGGGTAGAAAATTGGGGATTTGGGTAGAGTTAGGGCTTTTTGAATAATGGGGATTTAGACCTCGTTTTGTGGTCCAATTACGGAACTAATTATATATTCGGGCTCGTAGGTGAATGGGTGATCGGGTTTTGATCCGAACCTCGTGTTTTGACCAAGCAGGCCCGGGGTCGATTTTTGATTTTTTGGGAAGAATGATAGGAAATCTGTAATTAAGTATTGGAATTGAAGTATTTAGAATTTATTGATGTTATTGAATCAATTATGTCTAGACACAATTGATTTGGAGTCGAGTTCAAAAGGAAAAGCGGTGATTGAGGCTTGATTTTTGTCGTGGAAGTCAAGGTAAGTGTTTGGCCTAACTTTAGCTTAAGGGAATAGGTGTTGAGTCTTATTTGCTATGTGTTTATACCATGTTCAACATATAGGTGAGGTGACAAGTACCTATACGTTGGTGTCAAGCACGTCTGTGAGTCGAAAATTATTAATTATGTGATTTCCATTGATATTTATTGTATTATAGCTTAAGTTTCACTTTTGTGGTTGTTCATTCAGTGGAAATTCTTGGCAACGCATATTGTCGAGTATTTGTTCGGTTAAGAAATATTATGTAAAGATATGTACTTGAGCGAGATTGGTTATAGCTCTGTCCCTTACCGGATAGTGATATTTATACTGTTGTTCCCTTGCCGGGATGTTATTATTTACGATTCACATTGTTGATTTTTCCTTGCCAAACTTCTGCTATTGATATTGTTTGGGTGAGGAAGAGTGTAAAGCACGAAGGGTGATGTCGTGCCGTTTCTATTTATTATTTGGTGAGGATGAGAGTAAAAGAACGAAGCGTGATGCCGTGCACTTGCTTTTATATTATTATTTGGTGACGATGACAGTAAAAGTACGAAAGGTGATGTTGTGCATTGTTTCCTCTGTGATTGTTATTTCCTGCTGTTACTTAGATAATTGAACTGTTGTCTTATTTCATTATTTTTGTTATCTGACATTGCTTTCCCTCATTATGTTTCCCCTTTTCCCTTGTACTTAACTGGTTACTCTTGTTGTTATAATTTCTCCCAAATATTATTAAACTGCATAAGTTGTCTTGATTGTCGTGTCCTAGCCTCGTCACTACTTCGCCGAGGTTAGGCTCGACACTTACTCAGTTCATGGGGTCGGTTGTACTGATGCTACAACTACACAGCTTTTGTTGTGCAGATCCCGGTACAGGACCCTTTGGACATTAGAGCTAGAAGACTGCCTTCAGTCCAGTCGGAGACAACGAGGTAGTCCTACAGGCGTCCGCAGGCCTTGGCGTCCCCTTATACTTCTTTATTTCTGTTCTAGTTAATTCAGAAACAGATGTACTTACTTCTTTCAAACCATTACATGTATTATTAGTAGATAGTTCGTGATATTGTGACTCCAATGATCTGGGATTTGATTATTTTGGGTATTTCGTAAAAGCAGTGGATTGAGTTATAGATATATAGTTTGTTTCATTTTGTACTTCTATTTATGAAAAATATTGTATTTCACCCATATTCATCTAATAATAAAGGATTAATGAAAACTTGAATATTCACGTTGGCTTGCCTAGCGGGTTCAGCGTTAGGCGCCATCACGATCCCGACGTTGGGAATTTCGGTTCGTGGCATCTTTCAGCCTTCTGCTTAAGTTTCAGCAGTTAAAAAGATCATATGGCTTGTAGATACATGAGTATCACTATAGTTTTTAATAGTACTATAACAATATAACTATTATTTTTGAATACTACTATTTAACATAAAGAATTTTCTAAAGCAGCACCAAAAAATAAAAATCACGCATAACCATAGTTTTCACTTTTAACAAACATCTACTACTTAAAAAATTGAACAAAAGCAAAAAAAAGCACAAGAAATAATAGTTTTAATTTAACAATTTTACAAAGTATTTTCTAGTCAGTCGTTTAAGCATAGGAGTATGAGTATCTAACTTTATAACCTCATTTTTTATGTGGAGCTCCAGTACAACAACGCACAAGTTTGACATCTTTAAATTGTAACAATAAGTTATAATAATATGCATTGGGTATTTATCAATGACTCATGTTATATAAATAAAATTAACTCAAATAGTAACCTTGTAATAATGGTAGCTCATTTAAATCCAGTAGATGATGATGTGTATGCATATGTGAAGCCGACAAACCATATTGTAAATTTTGTTCTTGTTGTGAATTTGAACATTGCGTGGCTCAGACTGAGATGATGAAACGTGACACAACTTTCTATGGGTATAGTATGTAATCAAGTGAATTTTTACTATATATGTTAATGGTTGATGTGTTTTCTCTTTTCCAAAAACATTCGATGTGATAGAAGTAGGATCAACAAAGTTTGTAAACATAACACAAACAAAATCATTTAAATGTTAGAAATAGAAAAACTTACGAAAACTATTAAACCAATAAGGAATGTCATGATAACACATGTATTTTATAAATATAGTCATATGTTCACAAAGCCAATTGCGTTTAAAGTAAAAGATGCTATATTTAACCCATTTCAGGTGGGACTATATAATTTTAGAATTTGATAGAAGGCATTGACAAAAAAGAATATCAACTATTGTGTAATGACCCCACCGTTTATTTTTCTTTTTAGAATACCGTTCCCCTAAATGAGACTTTCCGTGCATACTTTTATTGTTTTATGACTTAGGGGGATGGTTAGTTCGGGATTTGGAAGGGTTCGGATTGAAATCGGAAAACATGGTTCGTTAAGGTTGGCTTAAAAGGCCAAGTTTGACTTCGGTCAACATTTTGAGTAAACGACCTCGGAATCAGGATTTCGCAATTCCAATAGGTTCATATGATGATTTCGGACTTGGGCGTATGTTCGGTTTGGATTGGATGATCCAGGAACGTTTCAGCACCCAATAATGAAAGTTGGTTCTTGAAGGTTTTAAAAGTTCTTTGAATTTGGTTTGGAGCGGGTTTTGGTGATATCAATGTTCAAACATAATTTTGAGACCGGAAATAATTTCGTAATGTCATTTAATACTTGCACGTAAAATTTGGTGTCATTCCGAGTTGATTGATAGGAATAGGATGAATGGAAGTCTTTTCCGAAGTTTTTGAATTTCATGAGTCAATTCGTGCGTTTTGGCATCCGATTCGCAGTTTTGAAGTTATTTTTGTGTTTTAATTGCTCTAGCAAGTTTGTATGAGGTCATTAGACTTGTGTGGGTAGTTGGGGTGGAGCCCCGAGGGCTCGGGTGAGTTCCGAACTTGTGGAAGGATTGAAAAACACACCAGATTTCTGGTGTTTCTTGGCACTAGCTGCAGGTCTCACAAATGCGAGAAATAGTTCGCAAATGCGAACCTCGCATTTGCAAGAAGGGCTTCGTAATTGAGAAAGAGCTCCACCTAGGTAGTGTTCGTATTTGCAACACAATTGGGACATTTGCCATACCAGCAGAGTTTGTATTTGCGACTCTTTGGCGCATTTGCAACCGCAATAGATGAAGGCCAAGCTTCTGATTTTGCGAGGTATTTTTTGCATTTGCAACCCTCGCATTTGCGATCTTGGAGTCGCAAATGCGACACCAGAGGCCTATGCTCAGCTCATTTATTTCGGGACTTAGGCCATTTATTTCATTTCACTTCACCTCTTGAACGAGTGTTGGATATTTTGGAAGGGGGCTTTCACCTAGCACTTTGAGGTAAGTAATTTATATACAACATGAGTATAATACTTAGATTATGGGTAGATTAACATGTAAAAATTAGTGAAAAATCAACGGTTTAGATGAAAACCTAGGTTTTTGATAAAAATGAAATTTGACCACGAAATTTGTTATGGATCTTGGTAAAAATCATATATTCTTGTTCCTACAGTTATGGGTAACAACTTTCTTCAAAATTTCCAGAATTCGAGCATGTAGTCCCAGAGGTTAATTTTAGGAACCTTGCACTCTGGGTTGGGTAATCACTTTAATAGTGGAGATATGAACTTTTGAGCATAAATTGATTAATATATATAATGCTTGGCTAGTTCTGAGTCGTTTTGGCATCAAATTTGGAGGTTTGAGCACATTCTTTAATTGGGAAGTAGGCTTTGAGACTAGATAAGTCCCTTTTCTAACCTTGTAAAAGAGAATTTACCCCATAGGTAAAATTAATTCAATATGCGTTATTGTTTGTGGGGGGGTACGTATGCACCAAGTGACAACCGTCCGTGCGTAACCACTATTCATGTTTATGTACGGGTAGTTTTAGGCTTACATCATGCCTTGTTGATATTGTTATTGCTTTGTGTTTATTGTTTGTCCTTGAGAAGGAGCGGGATCGAGTTTGTTTATTAAATGTTTCAAAAGGAGTTGAAATTGAGGAAAACATCGAGATCTTAAAAGTTTTCATTTGAACTTCGTATTTTGAAAAGAACGGGATAGTAATATAATAACTTAAGAAATCTTTGTTTACCGTGTCGCAGGTATGATCCGCGAGCGGGTAATTCCTTAAATATATATTTGATCGCATCGCATGAATGATTCACGGGCAGGGAAATAGATACATCTATGGTCCACCCGTTCGACCCTCGGCAGTGCACAATTTACATTTATGTTGGATCGGGCCGAACGTCCTCGGTGGTATTTGTGTGTGGTAATAGAATTTGGAAGTTCTTCCCGCAATTGGTATAAATTCATTGTTTGTATAATCATATGTCTTGAAGAAAGGAAGTGATTTAAGCTCTTAAATATGGTGAAGACTTGTTCAGTTTTTCTTTCTCTGAGTCTTATTGTTTGTATATCATGTTTAATTAGAATTTCATATCATCATGTTATTGGCCCTTGTAAGTGTCGAATTCGACCCCTCGTCACTACTTCTTCGAGGTTAGACTAGATACTTATTGGGTACATATTATTTATGTACGCATGCTACTCTTCTGTACTTAAATGTACAGGATCTGGGGCAGGTGCATCTGGTGACCAGTCTGGTGCGCAGATTTGATTCCCATCCCGAGACTTCCTGATGAGCTGACTTCCGAGCCGTTCTGCAACAGCTGGAGTCTCTCTTATGCTTTATTTTTCTGTCTATTTTCTTTCAGACAATAGGCTAGTACTCCTTTGTAAATTCTACTAGACTGCCCACATGCTTGTGACACCAGGTCTTGGCACACACACTAGTAGACCTATGATTTTGGTATTATTTACATGATTATGGTTTATACTTGTTGCCTCTGTTTAAATTTTGTCACATTGATGAAATTCTAAATCATTTCAACAAATGTAGAATTTTTATCCACTTAAGTAATTTACCCAATCGGGAAATCACTAGTTTGTTCGGTGTTGGCTTTCCTAACAACGATGTTGGGCGCCATCATGGACTATAATTGAATTGGGTCGTGACAACATGGTATTAGAGCCCTAGGTTCACGTTAATCTTACAAGTTATGGGCATGTCTAATAGAATCTTGCGGATCGGTGCGGAGATGTCCGCACTTATCTTCGAGGGGCTATAGGTGTTGATACCCAATTTTTCCCTCATATTTTTCAAAGGTATATATATATATATATATACCTTTGAAAAATATGAGGGAAAAATTGGGTATCAACACCTGTAGCCCCTCGAAGATAAGTGCATATGCATAATCATTTAATTTACAAACACGCACAAGTATTTTTCACAATTTTTCATAATTTGTAAAGGCTTTAAATTAATTTATTTCTGCATTTATTATATAAATATCAAATAATTACCCTGAAAATTATTTTTTGATGTTTTAATCATCTATACTTATCATTTATACCAATATGAGGTTGTTTTAAAATATTTTCAGTGCATAATTACATTTACATTTTTAGGGCTAAATTCACACATTTTGCAATAGTAGCCTATATGCATATAATTGCATTATTTATGAAGAAAATGACTTTTTATATTTTTATAATGTTCAGTGATTTTTTTAAATCATTTTAGTAGACAAATGATATTTTTTGTATTTGTTAATTATTTTTATAAATTATTTATTTGTTAAATAGTGGATATTTAAAATCTGGCCCAAAACCTACCTATTTTTTGGACCTAAACTACCCAGACCTTGGCCCAATAACCCCAATCCTAAGCGACCCAAATCTTCTCAAATTCCAACCGTTGATAAAAAATGATCAACGGCTCACAATGCATTCCCTCTTTCCTTATATCACTCGGCCCCAAACCCTAATCCCATTCCTTCTAAACCCGTTGTCTCTCTACTCTATCCCCTCTGAAGAACCCTAACCCGATGTCTCTCAAAAATCCCTCTCCTAATCCCTCTTCTAATTGAGATTTTCTTCCCATTCACTAACCATATCCGTATATTTTCATTTCTGGATGGTTCTCTACGGTATTACGTAGTACTTGCCTAAACATGGCAAGTACTCTTACTTTGATTCTGTCCAATTGACTTTCATCTCTTGAATCTGGACAATATTCTGTCCACACACACTTATTCTACATCGTGTGAGTCCAATTTGTTCATATTTTATTGATTCGTATTTAACCCTAAAGTTAGGGCTTAGATATTTTCTTTGATTCAAACCAAAATTGGTTCAAGACTTTGATTTTAAGTGTTATCTCGTCTATATTCGTCCTATTATGTGTAAATTTGTTTTTCTCTACCGATTTTTTTTACTTACCGTAAATTAGGGTTTCATATTCTTTAAATCGAACCAAATCTTGTTCAATTCTTTGATTTGAATAGTATTCCTGTCTATGTTCATCTTATTCTATGAAGCAAGTGATTTTTACCTTTTTTTTCTTCTGATTTGTGCACTTCACCTAAAATTAGGGTTTTAACTTTTTTCCTTTCCTTCCTGATTTTGAGTGCTTTCTGTCTAGTGTTTGACTGAAGATTTTGCATGTTTATGTGTGTTAAATTCCTACACTATATAAACCCCTCACCACTCCCCTTTGAAAAAGTTCTGGAATCATTAAGAAAACTACAAAAAACTAAATGTGTACTCTTTGGTCTTTAATAATCTTGTTCTGTGCTTTGCTTCCTGGCCGGCTGAAAGCCAAGGCCAGAAATTCTGAGTTCTTGCTCTTTTGGTGATATTCACAATACTGTGGGTTTCCTTTCTTTCTTGTTTCATTTTTACTGGTGAGTTACCAAGCCCTTTTCATTTCATTCTGATTTTTTTTTCCATTTTGTTCAACGTGTTACTTCAATTTTAGACTCTGCTAATCTAAATGACATTACATTTGTAGTTTAAGATATGTTTAGACCTGAGTTGATTAATTTATCTTAATTCTGTCTATTCTATGTGTTATTGATAGCCACCCCTCTTCTGTTTAGAACTGCTATGTGAACATGTACTTATATCTCCTTTCTATGGATTAGTTGACTAGGTATGAGTGTATTCATTAAGAGAATAATAATTCTATTTCTTAATTTGTTGCACTGTAGCTTGTTTTGATCCTGTTTTCATTATGTCTTGACTTTTCAAGTAATTCCCTAATTAGTCCTCAGCATGTTAGGTTCTATTGCCAATCGATATGATTCCTTTTTGTGACACTAGTCTTTTGCATTTAGCATAATTTGAACTCTCTTTTTCTTACTACAAATATGTTTTGAAACTTGCCTTGTTAATATGTGTGTTATGTGATTGAACTCATCTTATAAAACTTTGCTAAGTCTGTCTTAAATTTAAGCATGTATATTACTTGTTTTTATATGCTCAATTTGGTTCTGTCCTTCAGTGGTGTCCCTTAACCTCATTCTATTCTTTTACTGCCTAGTCCCTTTGAGTTCTTATTCTTAGCCGGCTGAAAGCCAAGGATACTTAGGCTTTGTCCTTTGACCTCCCTAGTATGAGCCCTTCTCAGTATTCATTTGAGACCCTTGTGAACTTTGACACCCTAGGACTTGGTCCCTAGTCTCTCCGCTGAAATTATCTCTGCTAACCTCCCTAGTGTGAGCACTGCCCTGGGTTCTTGAAGACCTTGGGAACTCTGACACACTAGGGTCGTGGTTCTACATGCTCAAATCTATTTTATACCTACTTCGTGAATCACTCAATTCCTGACTGCCTTATGTCCATGAAGATGTAATTTCTTGGCTATTATGAACCATGGGGATGAAGGTCTGGCCTGGCCAGGTGTATCTTTAGGCCTGCTGTAGGCTCCCTATAGTTATCCTTCGTAGTGATTTATTCTATTCATTCTGGGTCTGTAATAATCCTTGCAATAACATTTGGGGCATTGGTAAAATTGGAAAAGGGGTTTTTATCTTATACTCGCATTGAATGGCTAAAAATCTTGCCTATAGGTATTTTATTTCGCTCAAAATGCGTTACTTGCTCAAACATATTCAGTTTTTATAGAAATCTTGACTATAAGTATCCTACTTTTCTCAAATGTGTGTTAGAAATCCTGCCTATAGGTTCGTTATTTGATTCAAATGCATTCTGCCATTACTCGTTAGAAACCATGCCTATAGGATACTGAATTATTAATATCTCTGTGTGCACATGCATTAGGCTGTATAGGACCTTGTTAATTTACCTGCTGCCTTGCTTATAACCTAGAAATCATGCCTATAGGATCTAAAAAATCAGTTTTAATTATAGAAATCATGCCTATAGGATCTAAAACAAATCAGTTTTAATTATAGAAATCATGCCTATAGGGTCTAAATCAGTCTTAATCATTGTCCTGCTCGTTTCTTTAAGAGTTTTCAACACTGTGTTGATTATCATTATTAGAAACCATGCCTATAAGACTCAATTAAGTAATTCTGAACATATTCCTGTGATTACCATCGTTAGTTACTGCGTGAATCACCTAGGCATCATGACTATAGGTCTAATCTTTTATGCTTATAATTAATAGGCAATTATGCAGGCTTCAGAAATTGTATTAAGAGAAAAGGCTTTACACATGAAACTGCCCGCTTATAAAATCCAGAATTACATAGAGATCCTGCCTATAGGGTTCTGTAACCTTAACTTATTAAAATCTGCAACTGTCAATGTTAGTTAGTTTGCGTGCATTTGTTGCCTAAATGCGGAGGCCAACTTGAGCCCTTGTTCGCCTATACGTGAAATTCAAATTGTTTCGTATGTCGCCTAGTTTTATCATTTTGAGCAACCTAAGTTGAGTCTAGAACCACCCGAGATAGAGGTCCAAATGCCTCCTGGACCATAGTCATGGGACGGGTAGTGCACGCATAGGGTACGATTTAGAATCAACTAGTGCGCTTTAGGTAAACAACTTAAAGATAATAATCGGATAGCAGTAGATGATAGTTTGTGCCTGCTGAATAATATGAGTAACACCCCATCTTGAGGGAGTTACGAAGTATTATTTATGTTTCATGGGGTGATCCTTTAGGCTAAAAAACATAGGAACCCCCCCCCCCCACCTTTATTTTAAAGTCAATCATTCTATTTTTGCCAAATTTTGTCTCTTCTCCTTTGCTTCGACTAATTCATATAATTCGAATTCGGCCGGGACCCACCGTTGTGGACCTCGAGGAGTGCCTAACGCCTTCTCCTCAAGGTAATTTGAGCCCTTACCCGATCTTTGGTGATGCAACTGGTTAAACCATTGTCATACGCAAATAGGTTCCCTAACGCACCTTAAAACCGCTAGGTGGCGACTCTCTTTTAATACTCTTCCTTAAAAGAGTTGTCACGTATCGAAACTCGATTTCGTGAGAAAAAGTGGCGCGATAGCATGGCGACTCTGCTGTGGATATATTTTAGTCTCTTACTATTGCGAACTTGGTCTATATAAATTAGTCTCTTCCGATAAGCGTGCCTCTATTATTTTGCTATTACCTGAATACCATTCTCCCATTTTCCCTTTTATTGCTACATGTACACCCTCTTCCCTATTTCCCCTTTATGTGAACTCATATGCAACTCTTCACTTAATTTGGTTACAATGTGTGTTTCCCTTTATTTCCTAATCATGTTCACTTGCTCCAAACCTTTAAATATGCTATATCATGTCTCTCCCAACCCTTATCCCTTTATTTGCTTTATTACAATTCTTTCACATCATGCGAACTAACTTCTTCCTTGTTTTTCTTTGTTTTATGCCATTACGTTTCAAGTAATGCTGCACTTACTACTTTCATCATGCTAAATACTTGACAACATGTTGCTTTATCTTTGCATAAAGCATGCTCCACATCATATCCACTCGTGCGTACTTAATACCATAGCGGCACTTGATGAGTGTCCGCGCTCTTCTTGAATTAACCTTTTAAATTTGGAAAGGCTTATTTACGGTAAAACTAGTCGGTCAGCGGTGCAATCGACGGTTTCGTGTCTTTCCCTCTCAAGTTGTCAACTTGAGGGTATCAGTCTAGACTCTTCTAGAAACCCCCACTTTGATATTAACTGTGCATGCATCATGTCTCAACCTAGTATGGGTTAGAACACTATCCGCGTGATAACTCTCTAAGGCAAACATTGTTCAAAGCTGATGGGGATTTCCACAATCCCAACAGGCACAATCATGATATGTGCATTATTTGGAGAAAACGTTCCGATATGCTAATCATTGTTGTGTAAATAGTCGAACCCGGAGGGGAAATGACTAACGAATCCGGAGGGGAAATGACTAACTTTATCTATTTTGCATAAATGAGGCATGAGGTCCCCACGTTCGGTATGGTTCGAAGTATCCCACCTTTGTTGCTAGATTGGTGGGAAAATCTCTCGCCAAGCGACAAGAACCATGTGAAAAGAGTTCTCGGGAATTTACCTTCCTTGCTAGACATTCAGCCAAACAATGTACTGATTGAGGCTGCTACTATGTTCTGGGATGAGAAGAGGGATGTTTTCCGCTTTGGTGACATAGAAATGACTCCCCTCCTAGAGGAAATAGGAGGCTTTGCTGAGCTTCCCTTGGGCAACCCTAGTCTGTTGGTACCGGAAAATTGCACTTCTCGAGGCTTTTTGAAAATGATGGGTTTTAGAAGGAATGATGAGTTAGTCTGCCTGAAGAAGTATTACATACCATTCGACTTCCTTTACGAGTGTTATGGGCACAACAAGTCCTACCATCTTTATCATAATGAATTTGCCATCACTTCTCTGTGTTGGACCTATCGCCGGGTTTTTGTGTTTATCGTCTGTTTTCTCGAGATGTTGGTGTTCCCAATACAAGGAGAAAGGATCCACACTCGCTTAGCTATGGTTACCAAGACCCTAATAGAAGGAATTGAGGGATAGACTTACATTATTGTCCCGATTATCGTAGCTGAGATATATACAGCCTTGGACCGTTACAAGAAATGATATAGGCATTTTGAGGGTTGCAATATGTTGCTGCAAATATGGCTATTGGAACACCTTCAAAGGGCACAATACCGTCATGAATTTCCGTGGCGACCATGGAATGATCACATAGCTTTTCACTATCCGAAAAGAATGACTTTTATCCCGAACAGGTTTGCACAACCGGGAAACATTGTGGGCTGGGTACACTTCTTTAGCAATTTGACTAACGACAAGGTCATTGGATGTTCGAGTGGTTCTCTAGTAGTCAATTCATCATCAGGTCAAGAGATGTTCCTCATCTAGTGCTAATCGGATTACGGGGTATTTATCCTTATGCTCATATCAGAGTCATGAGGCAAGCTAGGAGGAAACAGGTCATACCATGAGTCTCCAAGATGGTTCATTACAAAGCAGATTTCCAGGGTAATGCCATTCCATTCAAGTGTGAGGCACAACACATGTGGCATCTAAAGATCATTGTCGAAAACGATACCATCGAGTCAGAACGGTATCATGTCGTCCATGTGTATTTCTACCTGTCATGGTTGGTCGATGACATAGCAGGAGAAGTCAAGCCAGGGATTGATTTGAGAAATAGGGTCATAGAAGACGCTGCTGAGGCACAAGTCAAATACAGGTGGTTACACAAAAGGGATTTTTAATCCAAGGCCAAACATTTGGAACAACACAAATTGGACATGGAAGCAATCAATGAATGGAGAGGAATCGCTACCAAATCAATAGAGGGGTTGGAGTATTTAGAGCATGGTTTGATGGCTTGAGGGGAAGATGAGGAGAAGGGTCGTGGATTATCAGAATGTAGAGGGCAATGAAGGAGGACATCTAGAAAGGGAATATCTTCTGTTTGATATGCGCGACCTGGGGAATCTGATCGATGGGGCTAAGAAGGCCAAGCTTGGAAAAGGTCCCTCTGGGACCGAGTATATTAGAATTGATATTTACTTGTTTTCTAGAGTTGTTTTAGAATTTGATTATAATAAGGAAAATGCCACTAGTAACTCTTTATAATTACTATCATTTTAGTAGTGATTTGGTATATTTACCACATTAATGAAATGACGCAATTATCGGCATTGAGTTTCTACAAATCTATATGTCTCTAGGCCTACCTCGGGAAAAATGAGGTCTCCCAAATTAGGATGTGAATTTATAATCCCGCAATACATGTTTAAATACTGCTAATATCCTTTCAAAACTCCCTACTGACTCGTTTACCTTTTTTGTTTTTTATTATTTTGATTATTCCCATCCCCTAAGGTTTGTTCATGTATACTGGCATCATCCGCATATCATACCAGATCTAGAGGTCCTCCACCTCTTCCTCCTCCAAGTGATGCTAAAAGCAAGGGAAAAGATAAGATGGATGACATGAGTGGTATCAGGAAAGACAACGCTACACATGCAGAGAATGTTGAGACTTCCGATGGTCGGAGTACTCCGGCACAAAATGATGTGGTTCTATGGTTGGAGCAGAATATACTGGAGTTACAAGGGGAACTTGAGCAGGTCCGTAACTTGGCAAACCTTTCCCTCACCTTGAAAGTTCCCAACATCAACCAACAAAATGCCTAAAACCCAGCGCCTCCTCAAAACATATCAAACCAGCATCCGCAAAATCCTCCCGCACCTCATCAATATGCCACGTCTCCCCAACATCCTAATCCTTCACCAGTACCAACTCCTCCTCAACACCAACATCATCCAATCCAATACCTACAAACTACAACCTACCACACTCCTCAAAACACACCACTGATCCACAGAACTCAACCAATGATCACCACTACACCCAAATCCCTGAAATCCATCAAAACAACACCATATACGTAGAAACTCTACCTCAACCTTCACAACAAATCCCATACACACCAGAATCTGCCGAGAAGGAATTGATCATCAAGAATATGGCGGAGGAGCTTAAGAAGCTTACAAGTCGAGTCCAAGGCGTCGAAGGGGGTAAATGCATTGAGGGTTTCAACTATGAAGATTTATGTATTCAGCTAGATGTAGAACTACCATAGGGTTACAAACCTCCCAAGTTCGAAATATTTGACGGAACAGGTGACCCAAGGTGAATCTAAGGAAATACTACGGCAAGCCCGTAGGGGTTGGTAAAGATGAAAGAATCCGGATGAAGTTATTCATAAGGAGCCTCATTGGAGACGCCCTATCTTGGTGTATCAGCCAAAATCCAAAGAAGTGGGTTAACTGGATAAGCATGGAATCATATTTCATGGATCGGTTCAGATTCAACACAGAGAATACATCAAATTTCTTCTATATAAAGAATCTCAAGAAGAAGCTGACAGAGACTTTCCACGAGTATGCTACTCGGTGGAGATCGGAAGCTGCGAAGGTAAGGCCGGCAATGGCAGAAGAGCAAATGAAAAAATTCTTTGTACGGGCCTAGGATCCACAATATTATGAGAGGTTAATGGTCATTGAAAATCATAAATTCTCCGACATCATAAAATTGGGAGAAAGAATAGAAGAAGGAATTAATAGCGGGATAGTAACCAATTTTGAGGCATTAAAAGATACCAACAAGGCCTTGCAATCAGGAGTCATATCCAAGAAGAAGGAAGAAGGGTCCGTGATGGTAGCATAAGGTTCAAAATATCCTCTCACATACCAAATACCTCCACCCATATATCATCCTTCACCTCCCAGATATCCATAACCCGCCATCGCTTACCATACTTACAATACCCAGCCAGCATATTACCACTCACCGCCAGCCTGCCAAAACTATCAAAAACCCAGACTAAATTTCGACCGCCGACCACCCAAACAATATACCTCTATTTCTGAACCCATTGATCAGTTGTATGTGAGACTGAAAGCTGCCGGTTATGTCACTCCTATTCCCGCTGTTTCCATGGAAAATTCCTCCTAGTGGGTCAATCCAAATAAGATATGTGCTAACCACTCCAGCATGAAGGGTCATACCATTGATGAATGTCGCACTCTGAAGGAAAAGATCCAGACATTAATTGATACCAAGGTTATACAAGAGAAATATGATGCACCTAACATTCGCAACAATCCCCTCCTAGATCACACGGGCGAGGGGGTAAATGTGATAGAGACTGACGAAGAATGGGTCCTGGAAGGGTCAAATGGGCTCATTCAAGAAAGGGATGATCCTAAGAAACTTGCAGTCATTCTTAATTCTATTGTGAAACAGATACATTCACCAATCAAAGTTGAGGTAGCCGCATCAACTTCGATCGAAGTTGAAGTAACAACACCTGCAGCCGCGCCTGCTCCGTTTGAAGTAAAAGTGACCCACTATTCACTACGATGGTAGCACCCGCAACATCCTTTAATTCCAATTTCATAACTTAGGACTACACTGCAGAAGCAAGAAGGAAAAGAAAAGGGAAAATGGAAGAAACTGGTGCAGCACAGGGGATGACCAGAACTGGTAGAGTTTACACACCTGAGAACCTAGGGGGAACAAGTAAAGAAGCCGCTTCCAAACAGCCTATCATTGAAATCGGCCCAGATGATCTTTGAAGAAAGGTGCAAGCGATAGAGTACTGTGTAGTGGACCATCTGAACAAAAACCCCTGCTCAGATATCTATTCTATCATTACTGCATAATTCTGAAGAACATAGGAACGCATTGATGAAGGTATTGAACGAGGTCTATATGCCCAACAACATTACCACTGGAGAAATGGCTAACATGGTAGGATGGGTATTGGAAAGCCATACGATCACCTTCCATGAAGACGAACTGCCGCCGGAAGGATTGAGCCACAACAGAGCATTGCATATCACGGTAAAGTGTAAAGACAAATTCATTGGCAAGGTTCTGATAGATGGAGGTTCAAGTCTCAACATCTATCCATTGACGACTGTGAAGAGATTGGGTAAAGGTTTACATGAGATACGAACATGAACTATGAATGTTAAAGTGTTCGATGGATCTCAAAGGGCCTCGATCGGAGAAACCAAACTTTGCTTAAAAATAGGCCCAGCTTGGTTTGATGTTGACTTCCAAGTACTCGACATATTCTCCTCATACAATTTACTGGTGGGACGACCTTAGATACACGCTGCTAGGGCTGTAGCATCTACTCTGCATCATGCTGTGAAGTTCGAACGGAACCATCAGAAGGTGATCATTCGCGGAGACGGGAGTAATCCCATTTACACATATCAGACTGTTCCGGTCGTGGAAAATAAAAGGAAGTTGTTCGGAGAGACATACCATCACATTGAGCGTGTTAGTGAAATTGAGAAGGAGAAGTGGTGGAGTAGAAATATAGAGAGCATATTTGTATGGGCAGGATATGAACCTGGTAAAGGGCTCAGAAAAAATCTCTAGGGTATTGCCAAACCAATACAGTTAAAACATCACGGCACAACCTTTGAACTCGGATATTAGTATACCTGGCACGAATATCAAAATTGGTCACCACCATGGTGCGGTCCTTATTACCCTCTCGAGCTATCGATACCACATCTGAGTCAATCCTTCCATCAGGTCGATATGATGAGGGGATCTGAAGAAGATGAAATTTTAGCTGTTTTAAGTAATCTATTCTTGGAAGATGAAGACATGGACTGCAGCGTAATAGTTAAGGAGGAGGAGGAAGGCCATGTTATCCAGAAAATGGAAGAGGGAGCTGTCCTTTAAAAATGGAAAGCCACACCATCAAGGGCCCGTCGAGTCCTGAGGTAGCCTAGCTACTAGTGTCATTTATTTTTGAAAACCATCCTTTTGAGCATTTTTTTAAAGCATTTTCAGTATTTTGTTTCGGAAAACATTGGTTAAATCATTAAAATCGCTTTTTTTTGTTTGACATTTTGACACTTGTCAATGGCTTGTTATTTTTATTATTTATTACTATCCTCTATATTTTTCTCTCTACAACATTACTATTTCTTATCTTGATGAACCAACGACTGCGACAAGTAATGAGACAATGCGACATAAGGATAGTGAATCGGAAGAGATAGAAGGAGAACATGTAATACCTGAGGAAATTGTCCACGAAGTTGAGAATTTTGAGAGTAAGCCTAAGTCCAACCTGGACGAAACTGAGATAGTTAACTTGGGAAATTCTGAAACTGTCAAAGAAACTCGCATAAGCATTCACCTGTCACCATCAGAAAAAGAAGAATACACTCATTTCATGAAAGAATATGAAGATATTTCCGCATGGTCGTATGATGATATGACTGGGTTGAGCACATCCATAGTGGATCTTAAGCTACCCACCAATCCAATGTGTCCACTGGTAAAACAAAAGCTCAAAAAGTTCAAGCCAGATATGACTCTTAAAATCAAAGAGAAAGTCACCAAGCAGATCAAAGTTAAGGTTCTCAGAGTGGTTGAATATCCGATTTGGTTGGCCAACATTGTGCTGAATCTGAAGAAGGATGGGAAAGTCAGGGTGTGTGTCGACTATCAGTACCTAAACAGAGCAAGTCCCAAAGATGATTTCCCACTACTAAACATACACATACTGATCGACAACTGCGCCAAGCATGAGCTCCAACTTTTGTGGATTGCTTCGCGGGTTATCATCAGATCTGGATGAATAAAGAAGATGCCGAGAAAACAACTTTTATTACACAATGGGGAGTATACTGCTACAAAATGATGTTGTTTGGTCTAAAGAATGCTGGGGCCACTTATATAGAGACATGACAACTATTTCCCACGACATGATACACAAGGAGATAGAACTATATATGGATGATGTAATAATCAAATCCAAGAATGGTACAAACAATATAGTGGATTTGAGATAGTTCATTGGTCGTCTTCGAAGGTATAAACTGAAATTGAATCTCGCAAAATGTGCCTTTGGAGTTCCTGCCGGAAAGCTGCTAGGATTCATCGTCAGCCGCCGAGGAATCGAGCTAGATCCATCAAAGGTCAAGGCTATCCAGGATTTTCCACCACCAAAGAACAAGAAAGACGTAATGAGTTTCTTAGGGCGTCTCAACTATATCAGCCGCTTCATAGCACAATCAACTGTAATATGTGAGCCGATTTTCAATATGTCAAAGAAGGATGCCGCAACCAGTTGGATTGAAGACTGCCATAAAGCTTTTGACAAAATCAAAGAATACTTGTCCACACCACCTGTCCTAGTTCTGCCAGATCCTGGAAGACCGCTGCTACTCTACCTCTCCGTATTATATGAGGCTTTCGATTGTGTCTTGGGACAACATGACGAGACAGGAAGGAAAGAACATGCCATGTATTATCTGAGTAAGAAGTTCATACCCTACGAAGCACGGTATTTTCTAATGGAACGCACGTGTTGTGCTCTGACATGGATAGCCTAGAAACTGAGGCACTACTTCTGTGCCTATACCACATATCTCATATCAAGGATGGATCCTTTGAAGTACATCTTCTAGAAGCCCATGCCTACAGGAAAGCTAGAAAAAAGGAAGTTATTGTTGAGTGAGTTTGACATCGTTTATGTGACTTAGAAGGAGGTTAAGGGATAGCCGTTAGCAGACCATCTTGTGGAAAATCCTGTAGGAGAAAAATACGAACCACTAAAAACGTATTTTCCTGATGAAGAAGTGTTATTTGTAGGAGAAAATATCGCTGAAGCCTACGTCAGGTGGATAATGTTCTTCGATGGGGCTGCAAATTTCAAAGGAATAGGTATTGGATCCGTTTTGGTGTCAAAACCCGGTCACTATTACCCGGTTTCCGCAAAACTCAGATTTCTGTACACCGATAATATGGCAAAATGTGAGGCTTGCATATTGGGTCTCAATTTGTTTGTTGACATGAATATCCAAGAATTATTAGTAGTTGGTGATTCGGATTTGCTGGTACATCATGTGCAAGGAGAATGGGCTACAAATAACGCCAAGATATTACTATATCTATATCATGTACAAGAGATGTTGAAGAGGTTCACGAAGATATAGTTCAGACATGTCACAAGAATCCAGAATGAGTTCGTAGATGCATTGGCCACTTTATCCTCCATGATACAACATCCGGACAAGAATTTTATCGATCCCATTCTAGTAAGGATCCATAATCAGCCAGCTTACTTTGCTCATGTTGAAGAAGAAACAGATGGGAATCCATGGTTCCATGATATCAAGGAGTACTTGGAAAAAGGAGAGTACCCGGAGCATGCAAATCATACATAGAAACGCGCGCTTCGGAGATTATACAACCATTTCTTCCAAAGAGGAGGAATTCTGTACATAAGGACTCCAAACTTAGGGTATTGCGGTGTGTTGATGCCAAGGAAGCTTCCAAACTTCTTGAAGAGATAAACATGCTGGAACTCACATACCACATACGAATGGTTTCACTTTAGCCAAGAAGATACTTACAGCAGGATATTTTTGGATGACTATGGAAACAGACTACATTAGGTATGTCCAGAAATGTCATCAGTGCCAAATACACGAAGATATGATACGGGTGCCTCCAAATGAACTTAATGCAACAAGTGCACCTTGGCCTTTTGCCTCCTGGGGAATGGATGTCATTGGACCAATCGAGCTCGTCGCGTCAAACGGGCATAGGTTCATAGACTACTTCACAAAATGGGTTGAAGTTGCATCTTACAAAGCCATAACCAAGAAAGTCATCGCAGATTTTGTCAGAGATCGTATCGTTTGCAAATTTGGGATGCCGGAGTCCATCATCACTGACAATGCTGCCAATCTAAACAATGACCTAATGAAAGCTATGTGTGAGACATTCAAAATCAAGCACAATAATTCCAAAGCAGACTGGCCCCAAATGAATGGAGTCGTGGAGGCTGCCAACAAGATATTGAAGAAGATGGTAGAAAATCAAAAGCAATGGCACGAGAAGTTACCATTTGATTTTTTGGGATATCGTACAATAGTCCGAATATCAACCGGGGCAACTCATTATTTGCTGGTCTACGGTATTGAAGCAGTCGTTCCTACCGAGGTAGAAATTCCTTCCTTGGTAATTATACAAGAACCTTAAATCAGTGATGTAGAGTGAATAAGAAGCCACTATGAACAATTATCTCTCATTGATGGGAAAAGAATGAATGCAGTGTGTCATGGTCAACTTTTTCAGAACAGAATGTCCAGAGCTTTCTACAAAAGGGTCAAACCTAACAGCTCGCACCGGGGTAACTGGTGCTAAAATGAATCTTTCCACTTCAGGATGAAGCCAAAAGAAAATTCTCACTCAACTAGAAAGGACCCTACTATAACGACCCGACCGGTCCTTTTGAGCTCTAGCGCATCGTTCAGCTGTTTGAGATCATGAGCAGCTCCGTTACAGGTATTTTTACTTGTAGGCGTGGTCGGAATCTAGTTTCGGAAAGTTAGAGTCAAATTGGAAAGAAAATTCTCATTTCAGAAGCCTAAGTTGGAAAAATTGACCAAGATTGGAGTTTTGAGTAAATAACCTCAAAATCAGGATTTGAAGGTTCCTGCAGGTTCGTATGATGATTTCGGACTTGGGCGTATGTCCAGATCAGGTTTTGGATAACCCGGGAGCATTTCAGCATATATTGTGGAAGTCAGCATTTTGAAGAAAATTTCCTAAGTTTGGCTTGAAGCGCATTTTAGTGATATTGATGTCCATTTGGGATTCCGAGCCTGGGAATAGCTCCGTATGGTGATTCTGGAGTTGGGAGCGCGATCGGAAGTGAATTCGGATGTCCGTAGGTTATTTTGAAGTTGTTTTGCTAAAGATAGGAATTTGAAGGTTTTTGAGAAATCCGAACAAAAGTGGAAATTTGATATCGGGGTCAAAATGCGATTCCGGAAGTTGGAGCAGGTCCGTAATGTCAAATATGACTTGCATGCGTCCATCAGACGTTATTTGATAGGTTTTGGCATAGGATGTAGAAGTTTGAAATTTCAAAGTTTATAAAGTTTGAGTTTAAGGGCGATTCGTGATTTCAGCGTTGTTTGATGTGATTTTAGGCCTCGAGCAAGTCCGTGGGATGTTATGGGACTGATTCGTGTGATTGGATGGGGTCCTGGGGGCCTCGGGTTGATTTCGGATGGTTAACGGATGAAATTTGAAGTTGGAAGAGGAGCTGGAGCTACTGGTGTTTGGTGTGACCGCACCTGCAAGGATTTGGCCGTAGGTGCGGCTTTGGCGCCGCAGGTGCGAGAGTGGGCTGGCTTGGCTGGGATCGCAGGTGCGATGGAATTTGCGCACCTGCGAAGGCGAAGATGCAGGCATTGGGTCGCATGTGCATATCCGGCCGGTTGAGAAGGAAGCCGCAGGTGCGGGCTCTTGGACGCACCTGCGGAAGCACAGGTGCGAGGACTGGATTGCAGGTGCGAAAAATGGCCTGGGCAGAATGTTTTTAAACCGAGATTGTTGGCCATTCCTCTCATATTTCTCATGGATGGGACGATTTAAGGGGAGCTTCAAGAGGGATTTTGGTCATGCATTACTAGGTAAGTAATTTCTTCATGCTTTTAAGTTAAATATAAGGTTTATGCATGGAATTAGACGTAGAAATTAGTAGGAAATTGGGGAATCTTGAAGAAAACCTAGAAATTTGTAATATGATTTTTAGCCACGAACTTGAGCATGGATTTAGAGTAAATTGTATATTTGAACTAGTAAGGCCATGGGTAGGATATATCTTTGAGAAATTTCGGAATCCGTGCACGTGGGCCCGAGGGCATTTTGGTCAATTCACTGAGCGGAGTTGGGAAATTATATAATTTGAATTGTTGCAACTATTAGAGTATATTTTCTTTAGTGTGTCGTTGTTTGGATAGTTTTGGGACATTGTGCATCCATTGGAGTGGTCGGAAGGGCTTGGAAGCCGGTTATGGAACTTCGGAGCGAGGTAAGTCTCCTTTCTAACTTTGTGAGGGGGAATTGTCCCCCTAGGTGAACTAAATAAATACATGTTATTTATTGTAGGGGCTACGTACGCACAAAGTGATGAGGGTTCGTGTGTAGCTACTATTATGCTTATGTCCGGGTAGTTTAGGACCCACTAGCATGCCTTACGTGTTGTACATGTGATCCTGCCAATGATATTAGACTGATAATGCTATTGAATCTGTAACTTATTTCCTACGAAGGCTAGAGTGTACCTTCTTAATCATTTAAAACAGAATTGACTCCTCCGTGGATAATTGTATTCCGGATAAGGTTATATTATTGAATATTTCAAAATTGGCAAACGAATTTCGAGACATGATTTAATACTATTTTGTATTTTTTTTTAAAAAGAGAAATTTGTCATTTACTTGAGTATTTCTTTTCCCGACGTAGTCGGAGTGGACTATTGATTGTGCATGACTGAATGTGACCGCTTTGCAATTTACATTCCGCGAGAGGAGTGTTATTTTTGTCACTCTCATGGGAGCGGGCCGTACGCCACGACGAATTGAAAGATGCACTTATGGTTCGGGCCGTTCGACCCTCGGCAGTGCATAGATATAATTATTTTACGGAAAAGATGCACTTATGGTACGGGCTATTCGACCCTCGGCAGTGCACATACATGATTGTTAAATGTTTTTTTCATGGATTTTTAAGTGACAAGATATTTGGGGGAAAATAAAGAAGTAATTTTTTTATTTAAGATGTTTGGGGGAAAATGAGGAGGTAGTAACTATTAATTACTTTCAGTATTTATTTGAATTAAAGCTATCTGTAATGCTTACGATTTTATCATCCTCGTATGCCTATTACTGATATCATATTGTGCTAAATTAATTTGTTGGACCTTAGTGAGTGTCTAATTCGACGTCTCGTCACTACCTCTCTCAGGTTAGGTGGGCGACTTACTGAGTACACGTTATTTTCGTACTCATGCTACACTTGTTGTGCATTTTATTGCACAGGTACGTTCATAGAGATGTGGCTGGTTTGGAGACTTAGGCGAGCTGCACTATCCGGAGGCAATCCGCAGCGTAAAGAGTCTCCCTCGTATTGTATTATTTTATTTTAATTTCCTTGTCCAATTGTATTTCGGACAAGATTTGTAGAAATGGTAAAATTCATAGAATTTGCTCATGCACTTGTGACACCATGTTCTGGGATGTGTTTGGGGATTTAATTTAATAAATGGAATGGTTTACCTATTGTATTTATTTGATAAACTTGTATTCGCTATTATAACTTGTAAGTGAAAAGTGACGATTTTGGAAAAGATGTTAAACAGGAACTTATTTCAACTAATTAATGATTGGCTTTCCTGACGATGGTGTTCGGTTCCATCACGACCTTAGTAGATTTTGGGTCGTGACAACATGGTATCAGAGCTCTAGGTTCCCATAGGTCTCACGAGTCATTAGCAAGTTTAGTAGAGTCTTGCGGATCAGTACGGAGACATCTGTACTTATCTTCGAGAGGCTACAAGGATGTTAGGAGTACTTCCCTTCTTGATTCCTCATAGTGCGATTCTATTCCTTTAAGGCTTATGCCTATGTATCTTCCTACTCAATCTTACGCATCTCGAAGCGGTTGCTATGAATCACGAATTTGAGGAATTTAAATGGTGCTACGGATATGGTGCGAGATGTTTTCCATGTGTAGTTGGTAGGGGATGTTGTTGTTGCCCTGCAAAAGAGTATTATGATTTTTCAGCCAGTAGCTGTGATTCTGAGAACTTAGAGGTTATGCACAGGTTGTTGAGGTGCTTACGGTTGATTATCACGCGGTGTTAGCATGATGGTAGAATTCTTGCCCGTGGGTTGGGGGTGACGAATGGCTTGAAGGGAAGTCTTCTCAGAGTGCGATTTCGAGATTTCAGTATTTAGATCCTGGTGGAAGGAAGGCAATTGAACTATAGATGGCCAGGTCTTGGACTGATAAAGTAGTAAGACTTGGTGTTTTCAAGTGAGGAGGGATATTCACCTGTGATGTGACATCGTCGTCACTAATCAAATGAAATGTGTTAAGTCTGTCGGTGCTATAGTTGCTTCGGGTGCATCGGGTCAGAGTGTTGTGAAGTAGTATTGGAGAAGCGGTTGTCAGAGATCACGGTGCGTGGTGGTTCAGAACTGAATTGTTATTTTTAATTAAGGCAGCTCGAGAAGGATGATCCTCGGAGAGTTTGAAGTCGTGGTGATATACTGGTGTATGAGTTGTAGAGAATGATATTGAATTGGACGGCATATGACGAAGGAAGACATGTGAGAAGTGTCAGGCGGCAGCTAGATTTCTAAAAGGCCAGGCGTAAGGAAAGGAGGTCAGGTAGTGCCTAAAGGAATGAGTTTAACCAAAGTGGGAGGGCGGAAGCATAGTGGTGAATTAGAGGATATCGTAGCGCATTTAGTAGATGTCCATGAGGAGCGGATGGACTGGTAAAGTTGGTAAATGAGAACGGGCTTATGAGGGGATATTGATGTTGTAGAGATGGTGCAGTACGACGTCGTTGGAAGGTTTCAGTTTGTGATTTGAACAGGTGGATTGCCTCCTGTGAGTAGGTTAGCGGTGGTGTGGTTGGCAAGTTTCTGTGAGGGATTTTGGTGGCTTTTCGGTAGGAGGTAGAATGTGTGAATGATGCTAGAGAATTTGAGTATTTAGGGAGTGCTGACAAGAGAATTTGGAAGAATTGATAGGATTGGTTGAGAAAGATCATGTTAACAAAGGAGAAGGATCTCAGCATGGTCTAGAGTGGTGCAAGGAGTAGCTTCGGGCTAAGTGGGGGAGTCCCACCATCTGCAGTTGGGTGGTAGGATTGTCTTCTCATGGGGCTGTGAATTGTCGGCGTGTTGACAAGTTATTACAGCTAAGGGAAAGGAGTAAAATGGTAATTGTGCATGTGATTTGATAAATGTGTGCAAAAGTTGGTCCTATCGGACCAGGGACAGGCTTTGAAAGATTCAGAATTTATGCTTAAGTCATAGGCGAGTTGTAAGGGTAGTGACTCAGTCACGTGTTTCATTGAAAAGGGTGTTCATGTGCTAGAAGAGCCTTGGAGTTTCTTGTATTCGGGACCAGTCAGAGTGGGTGACTCTCAATAGTGGTCCTAGTGAATTCAAAAGTTAAGAATGCGGCGTTTATGGGTTAAAGGCAGCCGTATAATTAAGAATTGAGCTTTTGCAGGGTAATTCTTGAGAGAAGGAAAATGGTTGGAGTGTTCTATGAAATTTTTCAGCATGCAGGATAGCATTGGAGGAGTGAGAGAAATAAACTCTGGGTTGTAGAAAGATTTTCAGGAGGGTATGAGATGGGTTGTGAGATTGAGACAACATGGTCTTGTGAATCAAGGTCACTTAGGATGAGTGAGATTTGAGTTTGCTTTGAGTTGGAGGAAGTTACTATTATTTCTGAGGCAGTTAAGAATGATTAAAAGAAGATAGGTTGATTAGCCATGGTTGAATGTAATTAAATTATGCATGTGGTTGGGACAGTATAAGCAGGGCTTATCGGCCATCGTAATAGATTTAATATGGGAGCATTCGAATGCTATGGCCTGTCAGGTGTAGGCGGATCTCGGAAGGGATATGGTGGTTCAGACCACTACTTAAGGATTTGCATGTAGTTTGATTGTGGGAATTTACTCGTGTGTTGTGATGGTACTCTTGAATTGAGTTAAGTAAAAAGGTTTCTATATGATGAAGTGTTCACCCTATTGGTGGTTCAGAAGTTATGATAGAATTCTTGTGCTATCCCATATTGGCATGTTAGGTGCGGTAAGCAGTATGTAACTGGGAGTAAGAATCAAGATTGCGGTTCGGTGTTAACAAGGACGTCACGAGCTCAGGTGAGAAGTTCATAGTAAGTTGGTGTTATCTTCATGTCACCTGAGATCGACATTCGGTGAAAGAGTCTTCGTACCCTGGTCATGGGTTCTAGATGTGTTTTGCGGCCTTAGTGTGGTCAGTGTTATGGATGTGAAGACTTGTTGCCTCGTGGAAGGTCGTGGGAGTGGGACCACGGGAAGATTGTATAGGTGTGACATGTAGTCACTTGTTTGGTTGAAGATTTAGACCAAGTATAAGGAAGTGCAATATTGTTTATTTGAGGATTTATGCCTGGAAGGCGTTCGGTTTAGTTGATTGTGGATTATGGGGTGTTTGTCCAGGCTATGATGGTTGTTCTCGTGTATTATGAGAGGAAGTGGGTTAATATGGACCTTGGTAAAATCTATCGGCCTAAGTCATTGCGAGCAGAATCAGTTTGAAGTGTGTGAATGAGTTTAAACAGGATTATGGGCTCCGTATGAGCCAGGCATATTTATTTCAGTAGAGCGCTCTTCATGGAAAGGTATTAGAACAACAGATTTTGTTCCGTCTTCGTCAAATCCATGTAATATTATGATTGTGCCGTGTGAGTTGTGAAACGACGTGATAATTTCTTATATGTTAAGGTCCCACGTAGTGCTGATGTTATGTGAGCAGGATAGCTCTTGAGATCCAGAGTATATATATATCGCACCTCAGTTGTGCTTGAGTTTTGTAGCATATGGCCTTATCAGTCTCCCCAGGATAGTATTATGCACTTAGCGTTCTTGTGACCGATATTCGGTAATGTGTAATAGTGAGAAATTCAGCTCCGTGTATATTTCCTTATGTGAATTTTATGATGGGATCGGGTGGCATGCCGCCACGGGTATGTTATTTGGATTGGGTTGCACGCCGAAACAGTGTGATGACGAGTAAGGTTCCTATATTTATTTTTTCTTGTGTTTTACTTTCTATTTTTGAGAAGAGTTCATAATAAGTTGCGTGAGTCGAGTAGTCTTTTCCTTAGTCATTTCTTTATGTATCATGTTTGAATTATGGCCTATTGGCACGTTGTGGTGTCATGTAAGACGGTTGGTCATTTTTGGGGTGATTTGTTGTCTGAGCAGTTCATACTGGGTGAGACGATATTATTGGATCAGGGATCAGTGCGATAAGAATATGTGAAATACATTGAAGGACGATTACCAACAGTTGGTTCATAATGAGGTGATGATTCTAGTCAAGATGAGATATTCAATGATATGTTAACTCTGCAGTGGGTTGCAAATTTCTACACATGTCCTCTGTTGTGGTGGTATCGCCAGCATTATATATATATATATATATATATATATATATATATATATATATATATATATATATATATATATATATATATATCATAAGGTGCATTGGGAGCATCAGATTCATAAAATTTTGGCTAATAAGGTTCAGAGAGTATCATTGTGGTCAGATGACGAGTTATGCGGTGCATGGTGCTGATTCAGCAAAGGTATGCAGTCATGTTCTAGTATATTGTGTGGTAGTTGATATGGTGTTTATATATTGGAGCTAGGCCTGGCAGAGAAATTTCAGGTGTTGGAACTGGATTCTGAGCCTATAATATGAATAAAAGAAGGAATCTTCAGATTTGATCAAGCTAATGTACTCAGCTAGGTTGTGGTAGCACGGGCAGGTACGCAAGTTGTTAAGCAGTGATTTCAGATAACTCCAGAGCAATTCCTAGCACGTTCGAGGACGAACGTCTATTTAAGTGGGGGAGAATGTAACGACCCGACCGGTCGTTTTGAGCTCTAGCGCGTCGTTCGGCAGTTTGAGGTCATGAATAACTCCATTTCAGGTCATATAACTTGTACGCGTGGTCGAAATCGAGTTTCGGAAATTTTATAGTCAAATTGGAAAGAAAATTCTCATTTCAGAAGCCTTAAGTTGGAGAAATTGACCATGATGTTTTATACTTCAATACCACACAAGCGGGGGTGATTTGTGTGGTGTCTAATTTTTCGAGTGCTGTCTCAATAGAAGAACCTGGTTTTTCTTGGTGTTCCAACTTCTACTGGTGCGGAATAATAAATGCAGTAAAGTAAAAACACAGAGATTTTTACGTGGAATCCACCTGGCTCAAAAGGTGAAAAAAAACCACGACCTACTCCTCAGTAGGATTTTCCCAAACTCTTCACTACAACTTTGAGCCAAACAATATTTACAAAATAAACTCTTTTGTAAACGTATGGACTAACTCTAATTTCTTTGTAGCAAACTAGCCTCTAGCTAATTGCGACAAGTTTCAAGTTAACTCTAACTTGAACAGTGTGTACCTATTACAATTGCTTCTAATAAAGCTGAAAGATAGAATATTAAATCACCTACTACAACCAACTAGACTCGCAAGACAAACAGATGGAACTGGTTCTTCTAGCTGGTCAGTGGCCTTTGTATCGCACAAGGATTCTGCTTGCAAAATTTCTCTAGTAATTTTGCCTTGAGTTCTTGCTCCAATTCTGTCTTTGTGCGAATGCATCTTCAGTAGGAATACATAACCATTAAATAGCGCCAGAAGTTAAGATGTTCTTGTTTATTTCTAATGCAACTCTTCCTTGGTGGAAGAGTTTGTGTTTATCTCAACTTCCTTCCTTTATTTATGTCCTTGCTGAACTCGAACTCTAACCCCTTATCAATTTACAACCTTTTCGCATTAGAAGAAAACCTCTTAGTTCATGGATAATTCACATTTCACGTTTATTTCCTATGCATGTACGGTTCTTGTGCCAATTGGTTCGTTCGAAATGTTTGCCCTGATGGACCTGGTTCAACTGGGTAGGCATTTTTCAATCTTCAAAACCATGCAGTGACTTGGGTCAACAAATTCCCCCTTTTTGATGATGACAAACTTTGTGCTCAACCCTGTACAAACTTCAAACAATTTGTATGGTTTTAAGCATTTATCATGGAGAGACCAGGTTCATTAGGTTATAAATATTACAACTTTTGAAATTTTGAAAAATCACATATCTTCCCCCTTTTGGCATCATCGAAAAGTTGCAAAATGATAAACTTACCAGAGTTGTTAACAATTACTCATGGCCATTGAGGCAACTGCAGGTGCAAACATGATTAATCATCAAAAGAAACCAATAAATGTAAGCTATCTAAGAAATTGAGGCATGTCAATGACAAAAACAACAGAATTCATTGGTTAGTACGCAATTCAAGCACCATACAAAAAAAAACTAAAGTAGTCACTACCATGAGCAAAAATAAAAAAAACAGAAACAGAACAACTGGGCAAAGAGGGGTTTTTGTAGCTCTAGAATTCCTAAGGTTAGGAAGGGGAAGATGAGGTTGGTGTCTTTGCTTGAAGGAGAGAAAGCATTTGTTTAAGAACACCTTCATTTTTCTCCTTCTCCTTGGCTAGTTCAGATCTGAGAGCATCCCACTCAGCTTCAACCTCATGAAGGCGAGAATTTAATCGAAGGATCTCCGCATCCTTTATCTCTCCTTCCTGCACCAATGACCTGACTTTGCTATTGACTGGCTGCTTCCTAGATGAACCAAGTTCATCCTCAGGAACATTGACAATATAATCACATGTCAGCAAAGTGTTCTTCCTAAAATAATCCTTAGCAGTAGCCATCTCAGCTTTCTTCACAGGAACCTCAAAGTGGACAAGCACAACTGTCAGAATAAAGCCATAAGGAATATCGTGTGCTTTGGTTCCATTTACAACTCTTTCCAAGAGCTGGATGATGAAAGCTGGCCAGTTAATCTGCTTTCCCCTATACAGGCACTCTATAAGTGTTAAGTCCATGTAACTGGTGATGTGCCTACGCTCTTGTCTTGGCAGCAGAAACTTGATCACAAATTCGAAGAGTAGCTTGTTCTGTGGCTTCATTTCACTTTTGAACACTAGCCTGCGCTCAAGTTCTTTCTCATTTTCACAAAATAATCTGGTGATGTTGAGAGATGAGTCCATTCCATCGAGACTGGGCCATCTTTGCCTAGTGTAATCATCATAGCCCTGAACAGGGATATTCAAAATCTCTCCCAGCTCCTTTGCATCAAATGTGATATGAATCCCCTTGACTGTGGAAGTTACCCTACCATCCTTCACACTTGCATTGGCCATAAAATCCACCAGTTCATTCCTTGTCAGCCTTCCTTCTAGGTGAAGAACCATGTCCTTCCATCCCTACACATCCAGTGCATTCAACAAAAAAATCATTCCTGATTCTTCCAGATCTCTCACCAGCTTTCCTTTAAGAATAGTACGCTTGCCAAATATAGTGAATTTGTCAGATTGCTCACCAGAGATTTCCTCTGCTCCTCCACTCCATTCACTTTCTTCTTCAACAACCTTCACTTTCTTGGCCTTGGACCTAGTCCTTTTAGCAGTGCTTGAGGGTGCGGCAGACACAAAAGCTGACTTCTTTGAAGAAGCCTTAGGCTTCTTGGGCTTGAGTGTCTCAACCACAACTGGAGCCGGCTGCTCCTCATGATGGTCCAGGTCCATCGTCTCATCATCAACATTAACAGCCTCAATAGGCTCTCCTAACTTTGCCTTTCCCTTGGCAGCTTTCTTTTATTTTGAAGTTCTTTTCCTCTTGAGATTGTAGGACTTCCCCAGCTTCCTAAGCATCTCAGCCAATGCATCCTCGATAGATGAACCAGGTTCATCTGTTGATTTTTGTAGGCTCTCCAAACCTGCTACTACTTCCCCAGCAATACTTCCCCTAAATATATGACTCCTTCTTCATTAATCATAGGTGTGGGGCCACAAATAGCCAACGTGGCACCGTCCTCCCCAAATCCCCTTACAAAACCTCCTTCTTCCTCTCTCTCGAGATTTTTTCCCAGTTTTATTTGCCTATCTGGAACTTCTACATCAACAACTGACCCAACCAACACAAACCTGTTTTCAGTAGTAGCAGTTTCAGATTCAACTTCAAGATTACCTTGCTCAGAACTGGATGAACCTAGTGCTTCATCCTCATTATCGGATTTGAAGGATTCACTTGAAGATTCAGACACATGAACCTCGCTGGCTTTAAGAATTTCCTTCAAGAATCTTGCACGAGAGCCAGAAGCAACTGATTTTCTGGCCAAATTTTTTACTCTTCGTGCCCTGGGGGCTGGAGTAGGGTTAGGTGTGGGTTCAGGAGTGGGTTTAAGAACTGGAGGGTATTGGGGAGATGAAGATTTGTTTGGTGAATGTGAACTATAAACTGAAGGAGAATTAGGACTGGAATTTTCTTCCCCATGATCAGAGTTTCTGTAGGAAGATGAAGCAGGGGGTGGTGAAGACATTGTTATGAATTTTGGAAGTAAAGAGGCGATCAGTTTTGGTTAGAAGAATAATGAAATTGGTTCGACTTATTATGTTATGAAGAGGGGAAGTAATGATGGCCCTTTTATAAGATGTGGCTATTAATTATACAACGGGCATAACATTTACTCAAGTGGGACTCTAATAGATGTAGGAGTGCCATTGATTAGACAGTTAAGAATTCCCTAACTCTAGGCTAATTGAGTATCGATGGGACTTCTTGGAACCGGTTCGTTTAGGGATAAGTACAAAGAACTTGAAATGAACCAAATATAGATAGAGTTCTGCTCATGTGTGACTGTAATTAATTCAATAATTGTATGGAGACGAGCACGTACCTTGTCACTAAGATGAACCAGCAGGGATGAACCAGGTTCATCGTGTTAAAGTCTTTAATTTGCCTCAATTTACAAAGATAGAAAAACATCATTAGCAACCAGGGAATCATATTAATACATGGCAAGAGAGTATGACAGTAAAGTCGTGATACTGAGCAATGATTAGTCATGTTGATTATCAATGTTAGTGTTTCTAGCCTAAAAAATATATATATTTTTTCATTTTTTTCAATTAAGTGATCTTCATAATCCCTAATTCAAGTCAGTTTCTCTCAAAATGCTCCCTACTTAGTGCTTTAGTAAAGATATCTGCAATTTGTTGATCAATAGCACAAAATTCAATTAAGATCATTCTTTTTTCATAGTTATCCCTTAGGAAATGGTGTCTAACATCTATGTGCTTAGTTCTTTTATGATGAACCGGGTTCTTCGTCATACTTAGTGCACTAGTGTTGTCACAGAAAATAGGAATGCATCCAACCTCTATACCAAAGTCCATGAGTTGTTGCTTGATCCATAGAAACTGAGCACAGCCTCAGGCTGCAACCACATATTCAGCCTCATCAGTAGACAAAGCTACTGAATTTTGTTTCTTGGTAGCCCAAGACACAAGGTAGGAGCCCAAAAAGTGAGCCATGCCTGAAGTACTTTTCCTGTCAACCAGGAAACCTGCATAATCAGCATCATCATATCCTACAAGGTCGAAATTACTACCTTTAGGATACCAAAGGCACAAATCAGTGGTGCCTTTCAGATGTCTCAGAATTCTCTTCACTGCAGTTAGGTGGGACTCCTTTGGATTTGCCTGAAACCTAGCACACAGTCCTACACTAAACACAATATCAGGTCTGCTGGCAGTGAGATATAATAGAGATCCAATCATCCCTCTGTATATTTTTGGTCAAAGGATTAACCACGTTCATCCATATCTAATTTTGTAGATGTGTCTATGGGGGTGTCTATTTCCTTTGAGTCTTCAATTTTAAATTTCTTGAGCAATTCTTTCACATACTTTTGTTGATGGATCATTGTTCCATTTGAATTTTTCTTTATTTGCAAGCTTAAGAAGATGTTTAGCTCACCCATCATACTCATCTCAAACTCGCTCCCCATAAGTATAGAAAACTCCTTACTCAATGTTTTACAAGTCGCCCCAAATATGATATCATCCACATATATTTTCACAACCAAGAGTTCTTTACCCTTTTCCTTTAAGAACAAGGTGCTGTCAATTTTACCTTGTTTGTATCCATGTTCTAGCAGGAATTTTGACAGACGCTCATACCGTGCTCTTGGTGCTTGTTTGAGACCATAAAGAGCCTTGTCAAGTTTGTGTACATTGCCAGGTGACTTCTTGCTTTCAAACCCTGGAGGCTGTTTGAAAAATACATCTTCCTTCAGATAACCATTGAGGAAGGCACTCTTAACATCCATTTGATGGAAGTGAATTCCATGTGTGCAGCAAATTCTATAAGAAGTCTGATTGTCCCCAGTCTTGCCGCAGGGGCAAAGGTCTCATCATAGTCAATTCCCTCTTCTTGACTGTATCCTTGAACAACCAGTCTAGCCTTGTTTCTTGTAACAGTTCCATCCTCATCAAACTTGTTCCTGAAGACCCACTTTGTGCCAATCACTGATCTCTCTAGTGGTCTGGGAACCAAGTGCCACACTTGACTTCTTTCAAATTGATTCAGATCTTCTTGCATGGCATTTACCCAGTCAGCATCTTGTAGGGCTTCACCAATGTTCTTTGGTTCAATCAAGGATAGAAAGGCATCAAACTCACACAGATTTTTCAAAGAGGATCTTGTTTTGATTCCAGATGTTAGATCTATTATGATGTTCTCAAGATGGTGAGAACTCTGATATCTGTGTGGTGAGAACCAATTGTTCACTTCTGGATAGTTTCATGGTGTCTTGTTGTTGGGGAACAGGATCAGGACCAAGGTTCACATGTTGAGTTCCCCCTGTCATGTTGCTAGGGGTAGTTGGACCTGGTCCATCACCTGTTCCATCTTCTATGTTTGCTTCAATGTTTTCACTGCTTCTCACCAGTCCAAGCTCCTCATCTTCTGGTTCTTGTCTCTTAGCAAGAGTGTTAGTTTCATAAAAGACAACATGTACACTTTCTTCTACACACATAGTTCTTTTATTATACACTTTATAATCTTTGCTATGTGATGAATATCCCAAGAATACTCCCTCATCACTTCTGGGATCAAATTTTCCTAGGGAATCTTTGCCATTATTGTACACAAAGCACTTGCATCCGAAAGCCATAAGGTGGGATATGTTGGTATTTCTCCCTTTAAGTAATTCATAAGGAGTTTTCTCTACCAGAGGTCTGGTCATACATCTATATGTAGCATGTAGTGGTTATTGCTTCTGCCCAGAAGCTATGAGGTAGTTTTCTAGAAAGAAGCATGGTTCTTTCCATATCTTCAAGAGTTCTATTCTTTCTTTCAACAACCCCATTTTGCTGTGGGGTTCTAGGGGCAGAAAAATTGTGATTGATACCATGTTAATCACAGAACTTAGCAAACTTTGCATTATCAAATTCAGTACCATGAGCAGATCTTATTGATGCTAGTTGATTTCCTAACTGATTTTGAGTTTTCTTAATAAATGAGGTGAACATATCAAATTCTTCATCCTTAGATGTCAAAAATAAGGTCCAAGTGAACCTTGAATAGTCATCAACTATCACCATTACATATTTCTTACCACCTCTGCTCAGAGTTCTCATAGGACCACATAGATCCATATGAACCAGTTCCAACGTCCTTGTGGTACTAACCATTTTCTCATTTCTGAAAGAAGATCTTATCTGCTTCCCCCTTACACATGCCTCACAAACTTTGTCTTCCTTGAACTTAATGCAAGGAAGCCCTACCACTAAGTCTTTAGAGACTAGTTTGTTTAGCTGATTTATACTTGCGTGACCAAGTCTTTTGTGCCACAGGAGGGGATCACTGTCCAACATACTTAGGCAAGTGAGTTCATTTTCAGACAGTGTGGACAAGTCTATGACATAGATGTTATTCATCCATTTTCCCTGTAAAACAATCTTGTCAGTAAGCAGGTTAATCACAAAACATTTTGTGGAAGTAAAGGCAACCAGGTTACCTCTGTCACACAGTTGTGACACACTGATCAGGCTATATTTCAAGCCATATATCAGATACACATGTTCAATGGAACGTGTGTCATCCTTACCTACCTTACCAACCCCAATATTTCACCTTTCTTTCCGTTTCCAAAGGAGACATTTCCTTCTTTGAGGCTTTTAAGTGAAAGGAACTATTCCATATTCCCTATCATATGCTTTGAGCAGCCACTATCCAAATACCAAATTTGGCTGCCTCCTCTCACTTGAACCTACAAAAAGAAATCAGGGGTTAGTTTTAAGAACCCAAACTAGTTTGGGTCCTTTTCTACGAGAGAAAGGATAAATCAAGCTTTTTCTGGCCCAATTTGGTAGCCAGTTTTTCTTTTTAACAAAATTCTTATTTCTTCGACTGGCCTGCTCTTTTCCATTACACTCAATTTTGTAGTGGCCAGTCTTACCACATTACGTGCAGATTTTATTCTCATGGAGAGTGAGATACTTGCTTTTGGGATCCCACTTGGGTAATTGACTCCCAAAGCCAATCCCTCTCCGGTTGCTAGTATAATTCTCTTGAAGCCATATCAAGGCATGAGAGGATTTATTCCATTTACAAGTTCGATCTATATCATGGTTGACTTTGCCAAGTTCTTCTTTAAGGGCTCTTATATGTTCATCCTTCGCATGCATCTTATCTTTTAGTTTTCCCACATTTTCTTCTAACATGATATGAAAATGATCAACGACCTTTTTACTGGATCCTAGCTTTAGCTTTAAGTTCTCAAATTTTAGTTCTAGAATCTCAGTTTCAAGTGGGTGAACCTGGTTCAACAAGACAGTGTTTCTCTTTTCAGATTCACTTACTCTGATTTCCAAGTTCATGCATTTTGCTTTTAGTATTTCACATTCTGTAGAGAGTTGTTCCTTCTCTTTGGTTGTTTCTTCGGAATCATCC
>ML348909.1:0-41743 GCA_005239505.1 Nicotiana paniculata | reverse complement strand
GTTTATTTCTGAGAGTGAGTGAATTATTTCTATCTTAAGTTCCTATGTTTTTAAATTTCATTGCGTGTGAAACTAACTCTTGGATAGGGTGAGGGCACATGATTCACGAAAGGAAAGGTAATGTTGTCGACCTCTAAGTTAGAGTAGTGAGTGGATTGTGAATAAAACATGGTATATGTGAGTCGACTAGTGAGGCAAGGATGTCACGCCTGTGTGCTTGAATTGTTTTAGATATTCTTGGTATAACATGTTAAGAGATTTGCTTAAAAAGTTGTGTACATGAGTTTAGTTTGCTTGCTCGAGGACGAGCAAAGGTTTAAGTGTGGGGTCTTGATGCGAGACTAAATTGCATAGTTTAACATGTGATATACCTTACATTTTATGCGCATTAATGATAAAATTACACTTGTTATGTGCTTAATGGAGTTATTTCATGTGTAGGTGAAGTGGAGATGGAAACGGAGCTAAAAAGATACAAATATGTCGAAAAATACGCGAAAAGAGACACCCGGGCGATGGCCGGGCGACAGAGCCAAACACACTGACCCACCCTGGCGTTAGCCAGGCGTTTGGGCTGAAACGCCAGCCCTGGCCTGGCGTTAGCCAGGCATTTGGGTCCAAACGCCAGGTCCCCAGTTCGGCCAGAAATTGAGTTTTGACGGATTTAAGTGTTTTCTAATTGAACTAGAAGTCTCCTACACGGTTAGGGTTCACCCTAAACCTATAAATAGAATCCTAAAACACAACTACAAGGAGATTCACAGGGATACACAGAGATTCGAGTTTAGTGTGAATCCAAGGCAAAACATCAATTTGTACATATTTTCTTCCTTGCTTTGTAGTTTAATTATGTTAGTTGTTTTAGATTTTATTCTTATGAATTTGTTTAGCTAATTTCGTGTGGAACCCGTTGGGGAATAAACTTCTTGTGATATTAATATAGTTTTGATTGGTTGATTAAACTCTATTTGTTCAACTACGTTCTTGTTGTAGTTGATTGAAGGGCCCTCAATTAGCTGTGCCTATTTATTATGTATCTACTTGAGAGAGAGTGCATATTTAGGTAATTGTTTGAACAACACCACTCCCAGAGTATAGACGAAAGTCATAACCGAGGGTTTAGAGGTTGGATTAGAGATAACGATACTTCGGGTGCAATCTAAGTGAACTGTAATGCAATCTAGCTAGCGTAACTTGAGAGAGTGCGTCTAGTAAATTATCATAATTACTTGAGAGAGATTTATGGTAGATAGAGTGTTCATGATTGATAGAGATAACTAATCAAGCTATACGAAGTATCCGAGAAGTAAGTTCACCAGCGGGGGAAACCATAACCTTAGATTTTTATTACAATTGTTTATACCTTAGCATAGTTAATCTTTAGTTTTAATCTTTAGTATTAGTAATTTAAATAACATCAGGTGACAGCTGAGTAGTATTTTAACAGCGTGCTTGATACGTCAATTCCCTGTGGGATCGACTCTGGGCATAATACCCCAGGATTATATTTGCAACGCCCGCTTAGTCTTCTACAAGACATAGTTGAGCGTGATCAGGAAGCGAACTCGTCAAACTCTGGAGGACGACAACATAAAATTTGATGATACAAATGATGATGGATTGATGATTCCCCACAATGACGCACTGGTAATATCTTTACTTATACATGACACTAATGTAAAGCGAGTTTTGATTGATCCGGGTAGTCTGTGAATATTATTCTACAACGAGTCGTGGAAGAGATGTTGATGGGCGACCGTGTAATTACAAAAGCGCGTTCCTTATCCGATTTGATAACTCTACTGTTATTATGAAAGGGGAAATTGAATTAAGCACTTACGCGGAAGGGGTCATCAAAGAAACAAAATTTCAAGTTATAGACACGGACATGGCCTATAATGTGATTATGGGAAGACCGTGGATTCACGATATGGATGCTCTTCCATCCACATTACATCAGGTTATCAAATTCCCTTCAAAATGGGGGTATTCAACAGATTCGAGGAGATCAACAAACTTCAAGGAACATCAACTCAGTGATACATACAAGTCAAAAAGATACAAGTGCAGATCAGACATATACGAGTACAAGTGAAAAAGATGTGGTAAATCAAATTTCAACAGAGATTGCATCAAAGCAAACCGACGTGGATTCCAGACCAGATGTAATTCAGGAGCTAGAGGAAAATGAAAACATTAAAACAACGATTGAGGATCTAGAAACTGTTCCATTATTCGAGCAATGGCCAGAACGAAGAAGAAATATCGGAGCAAGGCTAAACCCAGAAGGGAGAGGTAAGTTAATTGAATATTTAAAATATAACGCGGATTATTTTGCATGGTCCCATTCAGATATGATAGGTATACCCACGAAGGTAATGACTCATAAATTAAATGAAGATCCATAATTCGTACCTGTCAAATAAAAGAAGAGGAAGCAAGGATCATTCAAAAATCAAGTGATCGATGAAGAGGTACAGAAACTCTTAAAGATCGGTTCAATATGCGAGGTAAAATATACTAATTGGTTATCTAATACTGTGGCAATTCCGAAAAATAATGGTAAATTGAGAGTTTGTGTAGATTACACTGACTTAAATAAAGCATGTCCGAAGGATTCATTTCCTTTACCGCATATAGATCAATTGATTAATTCTACCGCATGTCACAAATTATTAAGATTTTTAGATGCGTATTCTGGTTATAATCAAATAAAAATGGACTCCTTATGTCACGCCCCGAACCTGGGGGCGAGACCGGCACCTGGTGCCTCACCTATCCTTGCGTACCAGCTTGCGACTAAGGAACTCTGAACATGTGATGTCATACTTTGGCCATGGGCCACATTGCACGATAATGTGCGATGCAAAATATAAAACTGAATAAAACTAATGCTGACTAAATGTCAACATAAAGCTGGGCCGACAAGGCCGTCATAACTACTACAACTGACAAACCAACCAAATATACCTACAAGGCCTGCAAGCCCAACATACTGCACTAACTGACAGGATATGTCTACAAGCCTCTACTGATGGATATACTGTGATCGGAACTGCTCCCCGACCTACTCATAACATATATATATGTATATATATATATATATATATATATATATATATATATATATATATATATATATATATATATATATATATATATATATATATATATAAGGTTCTAGACCCGGCAACTCCGAAAGGCATGGAGCTTACAGATCAAGCTAAACTCGGGCAACACTTAATGAGGAGGTCTACCCGTCTGTCTGTCTGAACCTGTTGTATATATATATATATATAAGGTTCTAGACCCGGCAACTCCGAAAGGCATGGAGCTTACAAATCAAGCTAAACTCGGGCAACACTTAATGAGGAGGTCTACCCGTCTGTCTGTCTGAACCTCTTGTTGGTCCCAAACGCACACGCAAGTATACGTGGTCGTACAAGTAATATAATGATAAATCGAGTGTCGAACCCACAGAGACTTGTGTAAACTACTTACTAAATCACTATAATTGTTATTTAATAAAGCCAAAATAAAAATCCAGGAATGTAACTATATTATACTACGATTCTAAGAAATAATTAATTATCAAGTAACGATTTGATTGTTGTGTATTCAACAGAGATAAATATTCCAGGGTTGTGATCGATTCACCATTCGTATTGTGTTCTAATTAACTCTCCCTTTCATATAATTCACTCATGGTTGCTAATTAATATATAACNAAACAACCATATATTGAGTGAATTAAAATCAAGGTTAAACTAATGTCGAACAACAATATCCATGACTAAATCACAACCCCAGAACAATGGGTGTTTAGCCACTCATGCTAAAATCAAACAATTGCATAAGTGTTGAATTAATTGTAAATATTAGAAAAAGATGAAGAAACTGAGAATCCTTCGCTCCCTAGAAATTCCATGTGTATTATTCCTCCAAAGTGGCGTCCAGCCCCTCAAAAATAAGCTTAGACTTGCTTTTATACGTGTTGGGTAGGTTTAGGACCGAAATAACCGTGTCCCGGGCAAAATAGGAAAAATTCTCGTCACCGGCGCCCTGGGTAGAGCCGGGCGCCCACCAGGGCGCTGCCCATAAAATGTTTCTGCCTCCAGCGCCACAGGTGGCGCACACCTCTGCCTGTGGCGCTCAAAATCGCTTTTTTCCCGGTTTTTGCGTTTTGGCTCTAATTTCGCGCGTTTCGCCCCCAATTGACCCCGAATCATTCCTACACATAAAAATACTTCAAATTAATATAAAAAATCACATTTAACATCTAAAACTCACGAAACAAAAGTAAAATATGAGGCAATATATATTGAAATATATACACTTTAAGCTAAACATCAACACCCCACACTTAGACTATTGCTCGTACTCGAGCAATGGGACAATCTACTACCCTTCAACACGTACAAAGTTCATTATCAAGGAGTATTTTACTTTAAATCACACACCTTACCACTTGACTATGATCAATACCGATAATCAAGTATGAACATACAAAATTTCACATTCTTCCCTTTTTTGAACATGCCCAAGTATAAAAATTTAATCAATCATACTAACAACCTATTTGCAACCACCAAACCTCAAGATTCGACTTGTAACCACTAAGCCCTCTCAATTCACGCACCTNTAGTCCTTAAATTCAAGTATGCTCTTGAACATAAATTAAGGACATCACACAATTGAACAAATTCACTCACTCTCACAAATAATTCATATGCATCCCGTGGTCGTACCATAAGTTTGCCCTTAGTGTAGATCTCCACTAATTTAAGTTAGCCAGATCTAGGATCAATTAGGACTTTTAAGGTTGTAATATAGGCTAAGGGACGAGTAGGATATATTTAGGAATAGTGACTAACCCTCCTAATCACTTTAATACACTACCTTCACAAATCAAATATATTCTTCTGAACCAATTCCCTTGCCACAATTCATATTCAACATAGCCCTTTTTTCAATTAAGCACTCCTATACTTTCACTAGCACAAATTAATAGAAATTGGAGGTGTGTATTTTTTTGTACATACTTTTACTATCATTTTTTTTCTCTTTCTTTCCTACACACACTCCATACATGAAGATTCAATGGCTAGTGACTTTTGGATACAATTTTAGTGCACCAACGGGCCCTTCCATGGCTCCACTCAAAAGCTGCTCCCCAATATCTCACCTTACTTCTTTTAGCGACTAAGTGCCTTAGGAGGAAAAGGTGCAAAAATCTCAATTTAAGAACAAAATAGGGGTACGGCTTGTAATGTGGGCACCAAAGAAAAGGTCAAGAGGCTCAAAGGGGCTAGCAATGGAAACTTTTAATTTTCATGTGACAAGCACATCCATGATCAAACAAGAGAAATGCCTACGTCATCTCCTAGACTAGCATAACCTACAATTTTGCTTCGATTAACACACGGGGCAAGTTCTAGACTACACAAGATAGCATAGAAAATCACTAAACCTCACTCACACATTGCACATGACTCAATCACAACGGTTTTATTCAACTCTCACGTCAAGCAAGCACACAAAATTGAGAGAATTAAGCAATATTACACTATGTAGCATACAAGTCAAGCAACTGAGCTAAGTCGTCACAAAATAGGCTATTTATTTTTACTCAGGCATCACATGTAAAACCAAATATAAGGAAAAGCAGAATGTATGTCATAACCTAATATGCCGGTACCAAACATGTCAATGGGTATCTCAAAGTTACTCAGTTTCTTCCTAACTACTCTAAATATTTTTTTGTGCCCGGTTCGCGTTACACCCTTGGAAAAGAACCGGTGCCCAAAGAAAAACCAAGGGATACTACCTAACTATCCTAAAAAAATAAAAAAAATCTTTTTGGCGTTTGTTATTTAATCGGACTTTATCCCTCAAGAAAATTGTCCAACAGATCCATCGTCGGGAAAAATCCGAGCTTTTTCTATTTTTTTTTTTTTCTTTTCGTTTCTTAACTAAATTTTTTTTTATACAATTACACTTCACTTCAGAAAGTAGTTTCTCCACCCCACACTTATGTTATGCATAGTCCTTGATGCATGATCACAAAGAAAACCATTAAAACAAGGGTGAGAAATACTCCCTAAGACCCTCTGGGGCCTAGCTCGGACATGATTCTCAATCTTTAGAGTCGGGATGACCCCACACTTAAACTCAAACATGCCCTCAGCTTCAACTTTGGGCACTCAGACTTCCCCTACTCTGCAAAATAAAAACAACACAAAACTCGACACTTAAAAAATAAAAAATAAAAGATATACAAGATGGGTTGCCTCCCAACAAGCGCCTTATTTATAGTCATGGCACGACTCTGCTCAGGTTGGGCGCTTTCTCTTCTTCTTTTTCCTATGAAGCCTAGCCTTTTTGCACGCTCTTAACGGGTCTCCTTTTTCATCTCTGGCTCTTTTCTCAATTATCTTTGCACCCTCAGCTTGCAACACCACCTCCTCTGAATCACTGTCATTCACATAAAGACTCTGCTCTATCCCCTTCACGTCGACCACAGTAATCATGCACAGGTCCTCATAATGCTTTGGGAGTTTAAGTGCCTTGTACACATTAAAGGTGACCTCCTTATCGTCAACTCTCATTTTTAACTTCCCTTCCCTCACATTAATAACTCCACCAGTAGCTAAGAATGGTCGCCCCAAAATAATGGGCACTTCCTCATCTGCCTCGTAATCAAGGACAATAAAGTCAACAGGGAGAATAAACTTTCCCACTCGAACTAACACATCCTCAATAATTCCTTCTGGCATAACTAGCGACCTATCTGCTAATTGTAAAAATGATTGTGGTAGGTCTAAGCACCCCCAATCCGAGTTTGTTGAACAAAGAAGAGGACATCAAATTTATACTAGCCCCTAAATCACACAAGGCTCTACCAACTTCTTGTTTTCCAAGAGACAAAGGAATTGTGAAACTCCCAGGATCCTTTAACTTAGGAGGAAGTTTACTCTGAACTCTGGAACTGCACTCTTTAGTAAGTGAAACTGTTTCGAACTCTGCATGTCTTCGTTTATTTTCCACAATATCTCTGAGATACCTTGCATACTTAGGCACTTCTTGCAAAATTTCCACCAAAGGCAAATTCACACTCACTTGGCTCAACATATCTAAGAATCTCTTATACTTAGCATCATATTTTTGCCTCTGCAGTCTTTGTGGAAACGGAGGTGGTGGCCTTATTTCAATTACTGGCTCGGGTCCTTTACTATCTTTCTCANTTCCAAGTTTCTCATTGCTGCTGCTTGGGCCTGGTGATCAGCCATTATTTTCTGATTGAAAGCAAGTTGGTCGTTCATCATTCTCTTCATAATCTCTTGAAGGCTAGCTTGTTGTTCAGCCTGAGGTGGTCTGTATTGTTGTTGAGGTGCTTGAGGTTGATACTGATTCTGATTGCCTTGATTTCCACCCCAAGAGAAATTTGGGTGGTTCCTCCAGTTGGGATTTTAAGTGTCCCCGTACTGATTTGTTTGGCCTCGATTTGCATTACCCACAAAATATACAGACTCTGGATTTGCTGGGCATAGATTGCTCATGTGACCCTCTCCACAGACTTCACAAAATACCTGAATCTGTTGCACTGGTTGCTCTGGCTGGGCCTGTTGCAGTGGTGTAGACTGTTGCTTGTTAATGATCAGGGTCATCTGATTGACTTGGTTATTCAATGTAGAGATCTGAGCTGACAATGCTGAGACAACATCTAGTTCAAGAACCCCTGGTGACTTTTGAACCACATTCCTTCCCATCTCACCTTGCCAGTCTAGATTGCTTTTGGAGAATTTATTCAATAATGAAAATATTTCATCATAATTCTTCCGCAATATCTGACCTCTAGCTGCTGCATCAACCACAAATTTTGTTTGGGGATGAAGCCCCTCAATGAAAGTGTGAACTAACACTTCGTTTGTCTAATTGTGATGAGGACAGTCTCTGAGTAGCCCCTTGAACCTTTCCTATGATGAATATAAAGATTCACCTGCTTTCTGTTTAAATGAGACTATCTCACTTCTGATCTTTGCAGTCTTGCCTGAAGGGAAAAGCCTTGCCAGAAATTTTCTCGCCAAATCGCTCCATGTTGTAATGGAATTAGCTGGTTCTGCCTTTAGCCATCGCTTTGCTTCTCCCAACAGAGAGAATGGGAAAAGCGTGAGCCTCACATAATCTGGCGTGACCCCCGTTAGTGATATAAGTATCACTAATCTCCAAGAAGTTCAGGATGTGCTGCTGTGGATCCTCATGTGGAAGACCCATAAACTACCCGTTTGCATGAAGTAGTTGGATCATGCTCTGTTTCAGCTCAAAGTGCCCAGTGATTCTGGGTTTCACGATGCTGGAGGTAACATTAGCAATACTGGGCATTGCTACCTCCTGAACAACCACATGTTGCTCCTCTGCCATATTCACAGGAAACTGAATGAGTTCCTGAATATTGTTTGTATCCCTTGCTTCCCTCAACCTTCTGTGAATGTTCTCTCAGGTTCGGGGTCAAAGTCGTCGAGTTTGTCTTGGCTTCTGACCCTACGCATTCAATCAAAGTTCCTGAGATTAGAGTAACAATCAAGTAACATTAGACTGGACAAAATAAATAATTAAAGCAAAAACTAGAATGTAGTCTATATTCAAGTCCCCGGCAATGGCGCCAAAAACTTGTTAGTCCCAAACGCACACACAAGTATACGTGGTCGTACAAGTAATATAATGATAAATCGAGTGTCGAACCCATAGAGACTTGTGTAAACTACTTACTAAATCACTATAATTGTTATTTAATCAAGCCAAAATAAAAATCCAGGAATGTAACTATATTATACTACAATTCTAAGAAAGAATTAATTATCAAGTAATGATTTGATTGTTGTGTATTCAACAGAGACAAATATTTCAGGGTTGTAATTAATTCACCATTCGTATTGTGTTCTAATTAACTCTCACTTTCATATAATTCACTCATGGTGTCTAATTAATCGATAACTGCTCTCATATCCTTCTCCCGAAGCACTACTCGCCTATTCTCAATAGATTAACACCTATATTCCTATGAAATTAATCTATTAGAACGCACTAAGATTACAATACTTAATTAAGCACGATGAAAAGGTATATTCCTATCCTAACCACAAATCCGCTCCCCTGAAGGGTTAAGATCGCGCTCTCTTCAATTCTTCTCTAATCTATATACGGCTTTCCCAAGCATAACATAGATAGTATATAGAACCTAACTGCTGGCCAGACAATTATGCAATTAAACACAGAATTGAAGAAACAACTATATATTGAGTGAATTAAAATCAAGGTTAAACTAATGTCGAACAACAATATCCATGGCTGAATCACAACCCCAGAACAATGGGTGTTTAGCCACTCATGCTAAAATCAAACAATTGCATAAGTGTTGAATTAATTGTAAATACTAGAAAAAGATGAAGAAACTGAGAATCCTTCGCTCCCTAGAAATTTCGTGTGTATTATTCCTCCAAAGTGGCGTCCAACCCCTCAAAAATAAGCTTAGACTTGGTTTTATACGTGTTGGGTAGGTTTAGGACCGAAATAACCGTGTCCCGGGCAAAATAGGAAAAATTCTCGTCACATGCGTCCTGGGTAGCGCCGGGCGCCCACCAGGGCGCTGCCCATAAAATGTTTCTGCCTCCAGCACCACAGGTGGCACCCATCCCTACCTGTGGTGCCCAGCTCTGCCTGTGGCGCCCAAAATTGCCTTTTGCCCGGTTTTTGCGTTTTGGCTCTAATTTCATGTGTTTCGCCCCCAATTGATCCCGAATCATTCCTACACATAAAAACACTTCAAATTAATATAAATCATCATATTTTACATCTAAAACTCACGGAACAAAATTAAAATATGAGGCGATATACATAGAAATATATACACTTTAAGCTAAACATCACCTGCACACATGAAATGCAGCGCCCCCAGACAAGGGTCGCAATACGAAATAATGTACAGAGTATGTAAGTCAATATAATAAAATCTGAACTGAACTGATAATATAACAACTGAAAGTAACAGGAAGTCAAATATAATCTGAAGATATGCTTACCTGTTGATACTGACTCAACTCTCTCAATATAGTAAGTAAAATAGTTGTCCGGCTCTATAAGGCTCGGTATATATATATATATTTTCTCTGTCATAGTAGGCTCGCTCATAGGCGCTCGTCCATACTAGGATATGTGTCTCGGCCAACTGGGCTCGCTCATAGGCGCTCGGTCACAGTAGGCTCGATATATAACTTACCATCTGATAAGAGGTTGCCCAATAGGGGCCTGCCCATCGATTATAGATCGATGGTAATGAAAATATTGTAATACTATATATATATATACACTCTCTGCTCTCTTGACTGGAAGAAGGAAATACTCAAATGAATATGAAGTCCCGATAAAGAAAATATTGTAACTTGCGAGACTAGCAAAATATACGTAAATTCCGGGATATGAATTTTTCTTTATGCCTCGTTATCAAACTTTTGTAATTACGAGATCATGCTAAAATGAAGGAAAAACTTAGCCTTAACATACCTGATTCGATTCTCTTGAGAAAGATTATACCGTACTCCCTTATAATCGCAAAATCCCGTTGCTATTACGTAGTATAACTTTGTATGAAATCTCACGTTTTTGAATTCTTGAAGATCCATGAAAGCTCATGTTACTGAATTTTCTTGAAATGAAGCACATGTTATTGAAATGAAGTTCACGTTATTGAAATGAAGCTCACGTCCAGGAGTTCGAAATGAATTCTCTGAAACTATTGAATATGAAGCTCACGTTATTTATTGAATATGATGTTCACGTCTAGAGACTTGGAGCTCCAAAAATGAATTCTGTAAAGACTACTTGAATGAGTTCAATATGATGCTCGCGTTAGTTATTTCAATGTCTTGCTTGGTAGGTCCCACTTTCCTAACGACTAAGCCACAAATTCTTCTAATTGTGGCACCAAATTTCATGACTTAAGAGTCAATTAGTTAAATCTTGTAATGCTGCCATGTTTTTGGCTCATCTTTATCCAAAAATTAACCACTTAATCTTTTAATTAATTGGTTAAACCCCCATTAACCAATAATTATCCACATAATTAGATATTATCTCAAATTACTTAAAATACCACTCACTTTTAACACACTTTGAACACCTTACTTATTATGGTCATGTGGTACTTTGTATGACATTAGTTCATAAATACCGAGTATGATAGCTCGGATCATATTTTTTCCCAACTTGTCAAACTCCGACGAAACTTATTTTCTTTGATTTGCTTACCCTCTCACCTTTACAAATTTACTTATCCCTTGTTTGAAATAGCATAATACTTGTACCCTCAAAATAATCCCAATCCCGAACTTACGTTGATTAACTTACGATGAAACTTTAACGTACGAAAAAAAATACGGAATGTAATATCTCATTTCCGAGCTTTCATCAATTTGCTTATGGCGTATTTTCACGTACGAAAACATGAGGTGTAACATCATTCCCCCCTTTGGAACATTCGTCCTCGAATGTTGACTGGTGCACTTATCATTTTCTTAGCCTATGTCTTCCGAATACTTTATTACCCTCCTTGCCATCTAGGCAACTGTTTTGTGAATAAATCCAAAGGCCAAGGCGTTTCCCCCTTTAGGACTCTTTCTCGTGCCACGGTCTGTGGTCGGAATTCTTTTAATCTCGTAACTCTTGCCACTTTTTGTCATGTAGCCTGTACGACTTTTTCTTTGTATGTACGCCTATACGACTCTTCTTTCCTCTTTCCTCCAGATTTTAGCCAATCTCTACGCCTCACTTTGCAAACATATACAGAGCTTGATAAATTCCCTCTGGGCATCTGTAGGTATACTGAAGTTCTTCGCTCAGTACCTTGTCGAACTTACAAATATTGTTATACCTTATTTCATAGATCTGCTTATCCATTCGTATGACTTTACTGCATCTAGGTAGGCCATATTATACCATAATTCTTACTTCGATTTATTGTTACTGAGTTCTGCAACCAAACTCCAAGTTACTCTTGTTGCTTATCCTATAGGTATAAAGCTAAGTCTTTTAACGCTTCTTTCTTGCTGCTCATCTTAATAATGATGGTCTAATTTCATCTCGTACTTTGTATCTTTTATCCATCCATTGTCGATTCACCTCAATGTTGATTTACTATCTTCTATTGATAACTTGAAACATTTTACGTAATACATTGCCACAAGGGCTTATGCTGTATCGAGGAATATTTGAAGTGATTTTCCTGATCCACTTAGGGGCGATACTCTACTTCAATAATCATGTTTTATAGCATCCCAATGTGATTCACCTTATGTTTTTAATTCCGTACAATCTATGAAATCCTATTCAAATCATTACTCAGTCGAAGGCCCAAACGTCATCCTTTATCTATCACAATCATACTGTCATTCCACTATCAGAGCAACATTCCATTTTTTCTAGATATTATTAGTCTTGGACTCCTTTGAGTTCATTCAGGCTATATTGAACTTTCTATAACTTAGAAAAACCATTAGCTTTCTTGTTTTCATGGGTCTAATCTCGAGGACTTATCCATTCTCGTCACCTTCTTACTCACCCTTTCTTGTTCTTACTCTTGTCTTCCTAAAATATTGTCGCTCTATCATACTTTAGCTTGCGACCTACATATATCCATTTATACTGCTCGCAATCTTGCTTCATATAGATTTTTCCTTGTATTATTCTGGAACATTAAGTAGGACATTTCATCGTCTCTAACTCTTCTTTACTCTCTTAACTGGACCGCTTGATCTCTAGAAATCATTGACTAGAAGATGTGCCACTGACGACGCCGCTATCATTCCTGGATACCAAATCCCCGCGCTTCTAGCCTTCTATCCGCAGTACAGACTATTCACAACCTTCTGATGGAGCATCTCGTAGGTTTTTCACCTTTACCTTACTTACCTTAAAATTTCACATCACATATTCTATCTCTTTCATGACCTCCCTTCCACATATGTGTGATTCACATTCACAACTTGAACTTTTATTATAATACTTGCACCTCTTTACATGATTCGGTGAGAGCTTCATACTGACTTCTTATGAGGATGGTACTCTTCTAACTGGCTTTATCATAGAGTCGTTATAGAATGTGGTTATTGTACTATCTCTTGTACTTGTGATATTACGAGTGATCCTGTAACGTTCTCACTCACGATTTCTATCATTTTCTGGGTCCAATAATCAGAATCCTGGTTTACTTAGTTGGTATAACTCCTTAGTTTCCTCTTCCTTCTGATCAAACTTTATGTAGGCTTAAGATATCTTTCGATCTACGGCTCATGGTATTAGTTATTCTATTTATCCTTTCATGGGCGCTGAGGAATATGCACAATACAATCCTTTAACAATTTAATCTTTCGTCTAAGTCCTAGGCACAATTCTTTCTTTTAATGTATACCAAAATCTTCTACGGCTGTATATGCTGCATGTATAAAACTCTGAACCTTTAAGTGCGTTCATAATGTAACCAACTTTGGGTCATTGATCGGATAATTTATTTTGTTCCATCTTTGCTTTCTTTCAACATATGCTATTACTTTTCCTGGCCTTTCTGCCTCCTTGTTGCGTCCATACTTAGCTTATCTTAGTGCTCACACATGCCAGAGTTTTCGTGCAACGCATATGATCTCGAATATTACTTTTAATTTTACTTTCCGTTCATTAGCCACTGTAGGTGCCACTCTCCTTTGGAGTGCTTACAATGTTGTTGTGAGACTGTTGTTACACGACCGTTTCCTCTTTAGGTCGTTGTGCTTAGGTTGAAGCCTTATCTCTTATTTCCTCAGCTAGTCTTTCATTGTAGTACTTAGGGAGAACCCTTGACTCTCATAAAGTTGTGAGCTTATTACAGACCCTTTTTGATGTCCTTCCTTGCCTATAATCATCCATAGTTGCTTACCTCCATGTCCTTGTGCAAGTAGGGTTGCTTCTGAACTGATATTTTGACTGTCTTCCCAGCGACACTTGTTTTTATCCCCGTAATACTCATACGGTACCTTTAACTATCCCGACTCCTAATTGAATATATCTCAAGTATTGTAATGACATTACTGCAAGGCTGAATTCTCCATGTTGGGGTTTACTACATTTATATATCTTGTATGATCTGCTGGTTTGTCTGTGACTTCTTGTTTAGACATGACTAGGCTCGTCCTGAATCAAATACTAACTACTTGTAGGCCCGTTCTCATATCCATATTCCTCGTAATCTCTCTTGGGTTATTTCCTTTGTCTAACTTACGTCTTGCACTGGCTTCTTATTTATCAATAACATTCCGGGCAGGAACCCGTACTTCCTTTTTCTGATGTCGTGCTTACATAACATTCTGGAATCATAGCATATCTGTAGGATTTGAAATCTCGTTCCTTTCTCATTTTTATCGCACTCTTCCTTTACCATTCCATAGTTACTAGAACAACTTAATTCTGTCTTAATGCCACATTATTCCATATTCCCCCCTTTAGGGGAGTACTAAGATTTAGTGTTATGCTGATCTACGTATAGATGTTTTACCTTTTCATATCTGGCGTATTTTCACATCGTTGATGACCCTTACTCGCCTTGCAATAATCCTTTTGTACCAAGAATAACAAAATTCCTAACTCGCAAGGGTGACACTTAATGTAACTAGTACATACAGTCCCTTAAGTACTTTTCTCACATTGCTTGCTTTAGGGAAGCGTTTTCCTGAATGACCATTTTCTGAATTTCTCATGAATCTTCTTCTGTTTTCCATTCTACTATCACCGGAATGAAATCTAAAATTTTTATGATGCCGACTATTATCAAATCACTCCGTCCCTAATTCATGTTTTGTTTATATTGTTCACCAATCCATATTGGTTTCTATTACTCTGGGGTCTAACTTTTTCTTATGTTAATCACATTAGAGTCGCGAACTACTTCTCGAAATGAGGGTGTGACTGTATGGCCTAGACTCTCTTGTTGTCTTAAGGCCCATCACCTCTTGTCTCTTTCTTCATTTGACTATAGATTCTGCAACACTCTACTGTTGCTATCCATGTATCACATCTCACTCATAATTTATCATTATCCCCCTTCATATTTCCCTACTAATATTTCTATCTATAACTTTATTCTAAAAATTCGAACGAAACATTCTTTTTCCTTTTAGTTCCCCTTGATCCATCCATTGGCTCTTCGAATTTCCCAACATTCTTTCTCTACTAGGGAGGGGAGCCACACTAAGGTAATATTTACCCCTTCCAGGATTCCAGTGCACGTCTTTGTAGTACTCATATCTAGCTGTACCATTTTAGAGTGCACCATCTAGGTATCTCACACGGAGATCTATTAGAACCTTTGTAATAACCTTTGGAAATGTCAATTAACACAAACCGTCTATCCACCATTTTGGGTCACTCTAACCCCAGCCGGATCCTGATATTCATCCTTCTCTTATACTTCTTTTGTTAGCCCTCATAAGGCATAAATGAGATGGGTGCGGCCAATTGTACATACCTCTGTTACTATTGAAAGTAACTCAAAAAGCTTATATCTCCCTCCTGAGTTGAAAGTACCGATAATCTTCATTAACTGGGTACCTCGTACCCTTTTTTACCTTGCTTCTTTTACTTGCTGGAATTTATGTCTACTTTCCGATTCTATTTTTCCTTTTTATCGCAAAAGTGGATAAGCATTCTTGCCTTAGTAAACACATGCTCTGCTGAATACTTCATATTTATCCATCATAAGCATGATGCAAAATTCGAGTTCTTCTAACTCAGCTCTTCCACAACTGTATCTCTTACCAATCGTCTTTCTGGGTGTAGGCATCGCCGAATTATGAATAAGATAAAGTTTAGGAAATTGAGTTCCTACAACTGAGCTTTACCACACGATCTAGAACAAGAAGAAAGAGTGACAATCCTAAATGCCCTATAGCCTCCTGCTTATAAGTGTGGTGCACGACACACCCATAAACAAGATTCTACTAGACACGGATTTTAGAATCCCTAGGATAGAACTGCTCTGATATCACTTTTGTCACGCCCCGAACTTTGGGGGGCTAGACCGACACCAGGTGCTTCACCTATCCTTGCGTACCAACTTGCGACTAAGGAACTCTGAACATGTGATGTCATACTTTGGACATGGGCCACATTGAACGATAATGTGCAATGCAAAATATAAAACTGAATAAAACTAACGCTGACTAAATGTCAACATAAAGCTGGGCCGACAAGGCCGTCATAACTACTATAACTGACAAACCAACCAAATATACCTACAAGTCCTGCAAGCCCAACATACTGCACTAACTGACAGGATATGTCTACAAGCCTTTACTGATGGATATACTGTGACCGGAAAGGCTCCCGACCTACTCATAAGATATATACATATATATACAAGATGCACATAAGGTTCTAGACCTGACAACTCCAAAAGGCATGGAGCTTACCGATCAAGCTAAACTCGGGCAACACTTAATGAGGAGGTCTACCCGTCTGTCTGTCTGAACCTGCACGCATGAAATGCAACGCCCCTAGAAAAGGGGCGTCAGTACGAAATAATGTACCGAGTATGTAAGGCAATATACTGAAAGCTGAACTGACCTGATAATATAACAACTGAAAGTAACGGGAAGTCAAAGATAATCTGAAGTTATGCTTACCTGCTGATACCAACTCAACTCTCTCAATATAGTAAGTAAAATAGCTGTCCGGCTCTATAAGGCTCGGTATATATATATATATTTGCTCTGCCGTAGTAGGCTCACTCATAGGCGCTCGGCCATACTAGGCTCTGTGTCTCGACCAATTGGGATCGCTCATAGGCTCTTGGCCACAGTAGGCTCGATATATAACTTACCATCTGATCAGAGGTTGCCCAATCGGGGCCTGCCCATCGATTATAGCTCGATGGTAATGAAAATACTGTATATATATATATATATATATATATATATATACACACACTCTCTGTTCTTTTGACTGGAAGAAGGAAATACTCAAATGAATCCCGGTAAAGAAAATATTGTAACTTGCGAGACTAGCAAAATATACGTAAATTCCGGGATATGTATTTTTCTTTATGCCTCGTTATCAAACTTGTGTAATTACGAGATCATGCTAAAATGAAGGAAAAACTTAGCCTTAACATACCTGAGTCGATTCTCTTGAGAAAGATTACATCGTACTCCCTTAGAATCGCAAAATCCCGTTGCTATTACGTAGTATAACTTTGTATGAAATCTCACGTTTTTGAATTCTTGAAGATCCATGAAAGCTCATATTACTGAATTTATTTGAAATGAAGCTCACGTTATTGAAATGAATCTCACGTCCGAGAGTTCAAAATGAATTCTTTGAAGTTATTGAATATGAAGCTCACATTATTTATTGAATATGATGTTCACGTCCAGAGACTTGGATCTCCAAAAATGAATTCTTTGAAGACTACTTGAATGAGTTTAATATGATGCTCACGTTAGTTATTTCAATGTCTTGCTTGGTAGGTCCCACTTTCCTAATGACTAAGCCACAAATTCTTCTAATTGTGACACCAAATTTCATGACTTAAGAGTCAATTAGTTAAATCTTGTAATGCTGCGACGTTTTTGGCTCATCTTTATCCAACAATTAACCACTTAATCTTTTATTAATTGGTTAACCCCCTATTAACTAATAATTACCCAATTATCCATATAATTAGGTATTATCTCAAATTACTTAAAATACCACTCACTTTTAACACACTTTGCTTACCTTACTTATTATGGTCATGTGGTACCTTGTATGGCACTAGTCCATAAATACCGAGTATGATAGCTCGGGCCGTATTTTATCCCAACTTGTCAAACTTCGACTAAACTTATTTTCTGTGATTTTCTTACCCTGTCACCTTTACGAATTTACTTATCCCTTGTTTGAAATAGCATAATACTTGTAACCTCAAAATAATCCCAATCCCAAACTTACGTTGATTAACTTACGACGAAACTTTAATGTACAAAAAAAAATGGGATGTAATATCTCATTTTCAAGCTTTCATCAATTTATTTATAGCGTACTTTCACATATAAAAACATGGGGTGTAACACCTTACACGAAGAAAAAACTTCATTTATTACGAAAATGAGGATTTTTTGTTACAAAGTCATGCCTTCTGGCTTGAAAAATGTTGGAGCCACGTATCAGAGGTTAGTGACCAAGAAGTTCCGAGAACACTTGAGGAAGACAATGGAAGTGTAAATTGATGATATGTTGGTCAAATCAACACAAACAGAAGATCATTTTCAACATCTTTCAACTACCTTCGAGATCCTCCACAGGTATAACATGAAACTGAACCTAGAAAAGTGCGCTTTTGGCGTAGCTTCAGGCAAGTTTTTAGGCTTTCTCGTATCTAATAGAGGAATTGAAGTAAATCTTACACAAATTGAAGCTATTGAAGAAATACCTGATGTAATCACAAGCAAGAAAGAGGTGCAAAGATTGACAGGTAGGATCACAGCTTTGGGAAGATTTATTTCAAGATCTTCGGAGAAAAGCTTTAAATTCTTTTCAGCATTAAAGAAGCAAAATCAGTTTGAATGGACTGAAGAATGCCAACAATCCCTCAAAGATTTGAAGGCATATTTATCAAATCCTCCCCTACTGTCTAAACCAAGGGACGGAGAAAGACTATATGTATATCTTGCAGTTGCAGAAGTAGCTGTAAGTGCAGTTTTAGTAAGGGAAAACAAAGGTAAAAAATCTCCTATTTATTATGTCATTAAATCATTATTAGATGCTGGGACTAGATATCCTCATCTAGAGAAATTTGCTTTAGCATTGATCATGGCAGCTAGAAAATTAAGGCTGTATTTCAATGCCATCCTATCTCCGTAGTAACTCCATATCCTTTAAGGAATATTTTGCATAAACAATAATTGTCAGGCATATTAGCCAAGTGGGAAATATAATTAAGTGAATATGACATTATTTATCAACCTATGACAATAATAAAGTCTCAAGTTTTAGCAGATTTCGTCACAAATTTTAATACAAAATAATTCCTGAAGTAGAAAAGGAATTATAGATTTTACTAGAGCTAATCGAGGAACATGAACTTTATTTACTGATGGCTCTTCAAATGTCAAAGAGGCCGGGTTGGGAATTGTCTTAATCCCACCTTCAGGTGAAAGTATAAGGCAAGAAATTAAATGTTACCCTATTACTAACAATGAAGCAGAGTATGAAGCTGTAGTTGCAAGTCTGGAACTAGCACGAGAACTCTCCATAGAGAAAATCGTGATTAAAAGTGATTCTCAACTAGTAGTCAATTCAGATGCAGGGGACTTACACTGTCAAAGAGGCACGAATGCAACAATACTTGGAAAAGGCACAAGAATTGGTCAGGCAATTCCAATCATGGAAGATCATGCAAATACCCAGGGAAGAAAATGCAGAAGCAGACGCGTCGGCTAACCTTGCTTCAGTTGCAGAAGTAACGAGTGAAGAAAATGCTATTGTAATACATTTATTTCATTCAGCTCTTGACCAGGATAAACATGAGATAAGATTTAATAATTTAACCTGGGATTAGAGAAACGAGATTGTTAATTTTTCAGTACGTGATCGTACCTGAAGGCAAGAGAGAATCTCAAGTGATTCGACGAAAAGTTGCTCGTTACTGTCTAATTCGAGATAATTTATATCGAAAAATGTTTGGCGGTCCTTTAGCACGGTGCCTTGGACCCAATCAAACAGAGTACATGATGAGAGAAGTACATGAAGGACATTGCAGAAATCACGCAGGTGGAAGATCTTTAGTTAAAACACTAATTAGGACAGGATACTACTGGCCCAAAATGGAAGAGGATGCAGAAAATTTTGTAGCCAAGTGTGATAAATGTCAGCGATATGCCACCAATATGTATCGACCTGTAGAGTTATTACATAAAATTATTTCCCCATGGACATTTATGAAGTGGGGAATGGATATAGTAGGGCCTTTACCACAAGCTAAAGGAAATGTACGGTTTTTATTAGTGTTAACAATTACTTCTCAAAATGGGTAGAGGCAGGAGATTTTAAGCAGGTACGAGAAAAGGAGGTGAAAGATTTCATTTGGCGAAACATTATATGCCGGTTTGAATTTCCAAAAGAAATCGTATGTGATAATGGCCCGCAATTTATAGGCTCAAAAATCATAGAGTTCTTCCAAAGTTGGCAAATCAAATGAATAACCTCTTCACCTTACCATCCCGTGGCAAATGGAAAAGCTGAGTCAACAAATAAGATGATCATCAATAATTTGAAGAAGAGATTAGAAAAATCTAAAAGGAATTCGCCTGAAGAATTACCAGGAGTGTTATGGACTTTTAGAACCACAACAAAAACAGCCACGGGAGAAACTCCATTTTCGCTTGTGTACGGTTCAGAAGCTTTAATCCCAGTTGAAATAGGATAACCAAGCACGAGATTCACACTAGCAACGGAAGAGTCGAACGATGAAGAATTAAGAACAAACTTGGACTTGCTCGAACAAAGAAGAGAAGCAACTTTAATACGGATGGCAACACAAAAACAAATCATAAAATGATACTACAACAGAAAGGCTCACCTTAGGTACTTCAAAATTGGGGACTCAGTTCTTAAAAGATTTTCCGATCAATGAAAACAACCAGAGCAGGAAAGTTAAATCAACATTGGGAAAGACCCTATAAAGTTTGAGGTATTGTTGGAAAGGTGCCTACGATTTAGAAACCATGGATGGCAAGGTCTTACCCTCGAGTTGGAATGCTGTTCGTTTAATGAAATACTATTTCTGAGCAAGAGAAATACCCACGGTCAGGTATCATTCATTTTACGATTTTTATTTTGTGCAGTTAAAATTATACTAACCATTTTCGATGATAGGCAAAAAACTAGCCCACACCAAATGATGATATTAGACCTGAAAGACACGCGAAAGCAACATTATTCCTGGTCTAGGGTTGCAACCATTCTGATATAAATATACAGGGTTAAGCAATCATCATCTAAATTATATATACCTCCGAGTCCCGTATGTTTTTCCTTTTCAGGAAATGGACCATATGGAAGGAATATTCAAGTGCTCAAAATTTCATACTTCATAGCTCAAACACTTGGGGGACTATATATATATATATACATATGGAAGGAAAAAAAGACTAGAAAAAGTCAGAATTCAAGTCAAAGACTAAGGTCTACTCAACAAAATGAAAGTTAAGAGCGAAGTCAAAGAGCCAAAAACGCAACCCTGATTCAAAAACCTATGAAGAATACCCTCGTGGATGTAAATTTCAAAATCTTACGAATGTTTAGGTTAAAGGCAATATTTAGTCACGGGTTGCAAGATATACCCTTGAATTTTTTTACAAATCTAATGTAAAGAAAACAGTTACGAATGAGTTATAGATGATACTTGAATACATGTAAAGTATTATGTAATTTGAAAGTTCGAATGATACAAAACTTTCCTCAAAAGCTACTCAAGGAAACATGTGTGTTCCTATTTCTTCTTTCGTATGTCTACACCATTATGAAGTTGAGACGTCTTCTTCATTAAGTGTTGTTCATGAAAGGACCCTCTTTTATAAATCGTGCTTGATTTAAAAAGACACGAAGTACTGAAGCATTTTTTAATGCATAATCAAAGTGAAATACAGAAACTCGAAATAAAATATCACAAAAGTTGAACAAAAACTCGGGAGATGATATTATAATAACTTGATTAAAACTAAGTATGAACTTAGTTCCAACCTGTTTGTTTTATACAAAAAGACCCCAAAACGGATTAGGGGTATGATTTTCCAAAACACTACCCCCAAATGGGACCGGGGGTAAACTTTCAATTATTCCACCAATAAAAAAAACAACAAAGAAGACTTAAAATTTTTTCACTGTGGAGCAGATTGGCTTCATCAAATGAAGGAGGAACAATTTGAGCAGGGGAAAGTTGGGTAATAGCTTCACCAGGAGTGACTTCATCACCTTCGGGCACATCAACCTCAGGTGAAGAAAAACTTTAACTCTCCCGGTTCTTTTCAACTGTTTCTCTAGTCTTTGCAATCTCAGATTTCAAGTCAAAGCCTTCCTGGCTTACTTCTAATAATGTTTCGAGGCGAGTGTTCAGAATAGCCCAGCTAACATCAACAACTGCTTTATCTTCAAAAGCCTCATAGTCTTTTTCCCACTGCTCAACCTCAGCTTTTAACTCATCCTTCTCGTTCAAGGTAGTATCGTAAGAAGACTGCAGGGGGGGGGGAGATTCCTCCAAAGATTTAACCTTGTCTGAGGAAACACGAAGATCTTCCTGAGCTTGTGTGAGCATTTGGACAAGCTCCCTAGAGTAAGTTTCCTTTTGATTAAGTAAATCCTTTAAGCTCCTAATCTCTTCAGAAGACTTGGAAAGTTGTTCAGCAAACGAAGACTCAAGGATATTCTTATCTTTTCCCGCCTAGTTCGATGGGGCCTTTTCAATCGCCAATTCTACTGCCATAACCTTTACTTGCTGCTCCAAGGTACACTTTTCTTCTTCTAAAACCTCCATCTCAAGCTGAAGACCCTCGAACTTCTCTTTCTAATTGTCTGCCTCAGTGTGGTAATCGTTCATCAACTGCTCTGTGTGGACAAGACTTTTCATCATCTCCGTACCGATGAGATTGATCTACACAATGAAAAGGGGAGTCCAGTAAAGGAAAAATCACGAAAAACAAAAAAGACACAACTTATACCTTCAAGGAGGAATGCAAAATATCGTTCATCCATGTTAGAGAGATGTGACTTTCCAGTTTTGACTTCTCAACGGGGCCAATCAAAGGTTTTAGCCATACGTCAGCCTGGCCTGATTTCTTCAAAAGATTACCATCGACAAAATTTTTAATGGTAACTTGTTTCATTGCCTTACTGCTACTAGAAGAATCGACTTCAATATGGGAGGGTATAACAGTAGGAGCAGTTGAGAAAGTCAAAATAGCCACAGGCGGAGCAGTGGCATCAACAACAAGTACGAATAACTGAGGTTCAATTGGAGCGGACACGGGAAAAGAGGAAAGAGGCACTTCCTCATAAATAAAGCCAAAAATTTCCTCATCAAACCCTCGAGAAAGAGCTGTTCAGTAGATTCATGGGTCGCAACAGGCGTCTCTTCATCAGAACTTACTAAGGTGGCATTTTTCGGCTCAGACACGGGAATAGAACTAGGAAGGGGAGTAGTTTCATCATCAGAAACAACCCGTCTCCTAGCTCGTGGCTTACGAACCAACGAGCCTTCATCTTGCTCTTCTTCATCCCCAGAGTTCTGTGGCCTATCAACTTTTCTTTTTGACAAAGAACTCAAGATTATATCTTGAGCCTTTGATAGGGAGAGCCTAGAAGCAGTGATTGAAGCAGCACTAACACCTCGAACAGGAAACCCTAATAAAGAAAGGGGTTAATAAATTCCAAAGTAAATATAGAGGAAAGGAAGAAAGTGAAAGAGAAAATTACCGTGAGTTTTCACATTCCACCCAAATCTGTTCGAAAGGTATTTCCAAGACCTTTCCTCTATGGGAGCAACTGTTAACAATTTTTCTACCCAACCACGAAAACCAGAAATCTCTTCAACGGTTCCCATGTTTGCTGAAAAGGAAAAATAAAACAATTACGAGAACTCATATTCTTCATAAAAAGTAGAGAAACAAAAGGGAAACTTACGTGAAAAGTTCCACTTCTCAGGGAGGGGCATATTTTATTCACCTACTAACCCACTAGTAGGAGCAACAACAAATCGAGCATACCATCCACAATCTCTATCGTCTTCAGGACTGACCAAAAATCTCTTACTCCTTGCCACGAGAGTAAAAATCCCATGACGGAATAATTTGGGAGAGTAAAGATGGATCAGATGGTATAAAGTGAAGGGTAAAAAATTCAGATTTGCTAAATATCTAAGGCATGCCACAACCCTCCATATAATAGCACCAATTTGTCCTAAACACACATCAAATAAACGACAAAACTTAATAATGACTAGATCAATTAGTGGCCTAAAACCTAATGTGAAGGGATATGTATACACGAAAGAAAAACCAACTTTAAAGGAGGTGATCCTTTGATTCTCATTGGGAACTAGAATCGGGAAGTTAAATTTCCAATAACAATTTCTACGCACGAGATAAACTAAACCTTCAGTGATGTGGGAAGGATAAACATCAGCATGATCGTGAGAAGTCATGGAAGTGACCTGATTTTTAATTGATTGACTATCGATGACAAAGGAAAGTTCATCAGGAATAATCTCGTCTATGGTAGGCCCATGAAGTGGTTCACTAGAATCCCTACTTCTAGCGGAAAATCTATGTGAAGGTGAAGCCCTAGTTCTAGAAGATGATGGAGGAGTAGTGCTGGGTTGAAAAGAAGATCCACAAACATACACTGACCGTAAGCTACGTAATCTACCACCTTTCCTACTCCTGATAGGAGCAGAAAAAGGGGTAAGTTCATCTACAATTACAACTTTCCGAGGATCAAGATTTGAAGATGACATAGTTGTGTGGAGAAGTAATACAAGTAAATTGTGAATGATGAAGAAAGTTTTCCGTAGAAGCAAAGGTAAAGGATATATTTATATGCACAAGCAACTGTCATATAAAGCAAGTACTGATGAGAATATCATTATGAAAAGTGTCACTTTGTGACTGATGCAGCCGCAAAAAAGCCCTAAAACCCGCTGAGGAGTTGTAGAACCAATTGACGACTACCACGTGTCACATGCATTAAATTAAAGTGAAATACGACATATTAGTTCATAAGAAGATACAATGGTACGAATGAAACGATGACAAAAAATTCCCGCCTTAAATGAGATCCACTCCCCAAATATTCAATTGCTGAATAATTGGTAAGTGGGGGACTATCTGCATTGGTAAAAAATAAATATTACATGTGAAATTAATTGTGTGGTTGACATGGCAAGACACGTGGATTACTAGAAAATCGGCAGCTAGAGAGGTACATTGAAAGAGATGCGAATCTTAATGGATACGAGCAAATTACTCACGAGATGATAAGAAATAGATGTTTGAGCCTTTTTAGTGATTTGAAGAGCACCGGTGGAATGAACCAAGACAAGGAAAGAGGAAGATTCATAGATCTTCAATTAATGAGCTCAAACATTATAGAATCTTCACGAAACAGTTACGATTACCAATTATAACGCTTCATTAATGTTATTAATGCTCATTATGAATCAATCATTAAAGGAATAGACGTTATACTTGAAGGTCCCTATATAAGGGAAAGAAATGTTATATGTACGAATACGTTCTGATTGGAATATACTTATTTTCTTGTGCTTTCTACTGATTATTCTGCCATTTCTTATTCTTATTTCCTTTCTTATTTCTGAGAGAATCTTGAATTTCTTGATTATCAGTAACCCGAGTACTTCTAAAAATAAGCTTTGACTGAGAATCTAATTCTTTGGTTAAACATTTACCAAAACAATGAAATAGATTTCTTCCTCATAATTTTTAATTATCTGTACAGGAAAGTGAATTTGAGAGACAAATAAATAAAATTATAGACATTTTCTTACCAGATCATGAAAAGTTTGATTGAGAAATGAATAAACAGCACATTACTTGCAAGTGCAAGTCGACGTTCCTGATATGAAAGTGAAAGTGAAGTGAAAGCCGGCCCTAAGCAGGATCCAAAGACGTTTAAGTCCAGTTCCAATCTGGATATAAAAGTCAAGTTCAATCGTCTAAAGTGAGATCTCTTTTAGTCCGGTCTCGTAATAGATCGACTTTCATGCTAGTTCTTGCTCCAACATGAAAGTTCCATTTCAAGGAAGGACGACGTACTATGATACTTTCTGTTTTGTCGAGCCCTGCTTTGGTCTCTGGTTTGATGGTTGTACGTGCTAAAAATTCTGTACATTCCGTTTTGTTTCTCATCCCAGTCTTTCGCAACGTTGTTCTGCCGGATCGGTCGCTCAAGATCTTTGGTCTTGATGAAAAAAATAATTGAATCAAGTAGTTGATTTTGGACCCATTTTGAAAGCAATCTCTCATATCAATATTATTGGAATTGAAAGTTGAAAGTATGGACCAATTAAATTCCTTCTTTATAAAATTTAATTTCAGTTGAGTCCCGGACAAGTTATTGTTTTGTTTTTTCTTTTTCTAAAAGAAATGTCCTTGTATCTGTAATTTTTAGAGAAGAAATAGGGGAAATAAAAAGTTGTTAGGAACAAGGCATTCTTATTATAGACTCGTTCTTTTTATATTTGGACTAACTTCACCATGTACATGAAGTAATGTTCTCAAGTAATCTCTTTAGAAGTTAAATATAGACATATCAGTATAATTCCATAAGCATGATGTGATAGCCGACATAAAATTAGATAATGTTCACTGATTAGTTCCACAGGTAGTCAGGGCGGATGCACGCTTAACGAAGCATGATATCGGTACGTCGAATTTTTAATTAAATATGTATTAAACTATGTGAAAACGGATAAGTAGGAAAAATGACATCACTTAACATAAATTGTCTCTTCGTGCGTTGCTTATATACTTGATTTTGCTTTAAGGGGTCGTTTGGTTGGGAAACAAGTTATTTCATAATTAATTATCCCGATATTAGTTGTCCTACTCTTCCATGGAGATATAAAAACACTACAATGCAGAATAACAAATCCCGAGATTAGTTATACCATGATTTTATCTCAACCAAATATGAGATAAACTCATCTCAGATTTAATCCCGGGATTAATTATTCCTTAACCCTCGTACCAAACGAGCCCTAAGGAACCTCAACTAGCACATTTATTTTGCAAATATTTGAGAGAGCCACAATGATAAAAATTATAATAAAGTAGAATTGAACTCAAAACCTTTTCTACTTAGGATTTAGAAAAATTATTAGACTAAGCCTATTTCTTGTTTAGAAATATGATAATTAAAGTTTTTATTTTCTTTCTTCTATAAATTTCAACCGCGCTTACAATAATTTTTGCGTACGCCCCTGCAATTGTGTGACAAAGACCTATAGCAATACCTCTCGGTAGCAGATCAAATAAGCACATACATATTCTCTTTCACAAAAAAAGAAGAAGCGCGCATATATATATATATATATATATATATATATATATATATATATATATATTCTCACTTAATAGAGCGACGTGGATTTAAGAAATCGATAATTTATTTAGCCGAGCACAAGTTCCTTAGGCACAATAATGGTTGTCGTATTATTATACCTAATGAACCAATAATATGTTTACTATAGCATATGTTAACATCACTTTAGTCAAATGTTAATATTGTCCATATCATTGAATATGATAGCGAACTCTTTAAACAAAATACAAACTTTGCCATTCACGTAAACAGGGGTGGCATAGTTTGAGCAAATTCGAAATCCAAATCGAAATCTGAATTTTTGGATTTTTGGTTTGAATTTTCGGATTACGGATTGAATATTTAATTTTTAAAATTTTTGAATTTCGGATTGAATATTGGATTTGGTACTTCGAATTTTTGGATATTCGAAATCCGAAGTTTTTATATTTATATTTAGTTCATTATCCATATGCCAATAGCAATAAGTTCAACACCCTACTCATTTGATATTTTCTCATATATTCAATACTAATTACTTAGTTACTATCATAATACTTTCTATTTAGATATGATTTTACTATTGCTACATCTTATCGGCCATACTAATGTCTCTATTGTAAATTTTTAATAATAATTTCATTACTTGAATACTTTATTTGAATGATTGCAGCAATAATGAGGAACATTTCACGTAATTTACATGAGTAATTCATTTGGATATTCATTTTTGTAAAAAGTAGAAACATCTCAACTTATACGCTCAAAACCAGAGATTCATAAATCCAAACCAATTAATCCGAAACCAAACTTAAAAAATCCGATCAAATCCGTGCTTATTTGGATTGGATTTGGATTGTCATTTCTTCAATCCGAAAACCGAAAATCCAAACCGAAATTCTCATATCCAATCCGAACTGCCCCAACGCCCACCCCTACACGTAATTAATCCAATTATATCAACCCAAACATTCATAGCACTTATTCTTTTCTATGATGTTCGGACAATCTCGATATATAATGGACCCGTCCCAAAATGGCACGGCATGGCTATTTTTACGGGTGGTTATTGAAAAATAGCTAGTGTTTTCAAAGTTATTAAAAAGTAGCCCCTATTTAAAGCGGAGATAAAATATGGACAAAAGTACCTTAGATGAAATACAGAAAGTTACAACATAATATACTTGATTATGGAACTCCGGCGTATAAACTTTCAGCATATTAAGTTGGAACTCCAGCACATTATGAATTCCAACACATTATACTAGAATTTCATATGTAAAAATTCAAAACTTTTTATGATTTTAAGGGTATTTTTGTTCACATTTTATTTCACGTGAAAAAAATAACTAAATGTCGATTACTTTTGAAATCATGGCTAATTTTTATTTAATAATTCTAAATTAGGCTATTTCTGATTTTTTCCTCTAGCTTTATTCGCACCTGATTCACTTATATATAGAATTCGACCACGTGACGTATTCCTACGACACATCATTTTTTTCTCAATATAGGACATGGTCTTCTCTGAAAAAGGATGATATATGCAAAATATGATACCTAAACGAATCACATTAGGTTTTTATGTAATCCATGACTCATTCTCCAACAAATTGTTGTGTACGTTTGATTTAATTTCTACTTCAGCCCCAGAACTTTTTGCTAATTACAAATTGGTCCATACCCAAATTTCTAGTACTAATTCTGCTGTAGTTATAACTACCCAAAACAACTCTATTGTCCTTTTCAACTGCTTCTTGAAGTAAGTCATCTGTTTTTCCCTCCTTTCCCCCACTCTTAACTTTTCTAACATGCTAAAAATTGGGAAAAAAAAATCAATTTTTATATTATTATACTGAAACTTTCTTGCTAGAGTAGCTTACTTATTTTTATTATTTTTCTCCATTTCTATACTCAATGCAAAAGTTGTTTTCAAAATATTTGAAAAAAATAGTATTTTGCTTCTTGTTACTATAACAATAGTTTTTCTTGGAACTCATCATCTAACAGTAACAAAACCAACTTTTTTTATCATTGTTATGCTTTCACTAATTTCGTCGCAAAATTGCTCTTAGCTAACAGAATTTCTTGATAATCCATCGCTAAATAGGATTATTGACGAATTTTTCTGTTTAGCTGCTGAATTTGTCCGTCGCTAATTCCTGTTTTTCTGGTAGTGTTTACTCTCCAATTCACTTCAATTCTTGATCCTTTTCTTCTTTGCAGGTTTTTATGGTTCTGAGTTATAAATCTTTGTAAATTCAGACTATTGAACATTGAGGAACTAACTACTCTCCAAGAAGATACAATTTGTTTATATCCTTCTAAATATAGAAAGAAGGAAAAATGCAGAAAGGTCCAATACCAGAAGAGTTTGCTCTAAAGCAAACAGCTCCAAAAATAGTTGGATCAGGGGTAATGATTGGAGGAGATAAGGTAACTGTTGCCTATGACCTCGTCGAGCAGATGGAATATCTATATGTTCGCGTTGTCAAGGCTAAAGAGTTAACAAAGGATGTCACAGGGAGTTGCGATCCTTATGTTGAAGTAAAGGTTGGGAACTACAAGGGTGTCACGAAACATTTCGAGAAGAAAACCAACCCCGAATGGAATTATGTGTTCGCCTTTTCTCATGATCGACTTCAGGCTTCTTACATTGAAGTTTGTCTGAAAGATAAGGATGTTGTGTTGGATGATTTGATCGGACGAGTCATCTTTGATCTCGTTGATGTACCGAGAAGAGTTCCACCGGATAGTTCATTAGCCCCACAATGGTATAGATTGGAGGATAAAAGAGGTGAAAAGTTGAAAAAAGGGGAGATTATGCTTGCTGTTTGGAAAGGAACTCAAGCGGACGAGGCGTTTTCTGATGCATGGCATTCAGATGCAGCAGCTGTAGGAAGTGAAGGAATTTCAAGAATTAGAGGGAAGGTATATTTATCACCTAGACTTTGGTATATTAGAGTTAATGTTATTGAATGTCAAGATTTGCTTCCTAGTGAAAAGAATCGCCAACCGGAATGTTGTGTGAAGGTTATATGTGGAAATCAGGCCTTGAAAACTAAAATTTCTCCAATAAAAAGTGTGAATCCAATGTGGAATGAGGATTTGGTTTTTGTTGTAGCTGAACCATTTGAAGAACCTTTAGTTATAAATGTGGAGGATAAAGTTGGATCAAATTTCGAGTTTTTAGGAAAGTGTGTGCTTCCTTTTAGCACTGTTCCTAAAAGGCTTGACAATAAACCTGTTGCTTCAAAATGGCACAATCTTGAGAAATATACAGTTGTAGAAGGGGAAAAAAAGGAGACAAAATTTGCTAGTAAGATTCATTTGAGGCTTAGTTTAGATGGTGGATATCACGTGTTGGATGAATCGATACATTACAGCAGCGATTTCAAGCCAACGTCAAAGCTTTTGTGGAAATCCAGCATTGGACTACTTGAATTGGGGATTATCAGTGCAACAGGATTGTCAGCTATGAAATCCAAGGATGGCCGAGGAACGACAGATGCCTATTGTGTAGCTAAGTACGGGCAAAAATGGGTTCGTACAAGGACAATCATCGACTGTTTGTCACCAAAATGGAACGAGCAATACACTTGGGAAGTACACGATCCTTGTACTGTGATGACAGTAGGGGTGTTCGATAACGGGTATCTACAAGGGGGAAAATGTTCGAGCATTGGAAAAGTGAGGATTAGGCTCTCAACCCTTGAAACCGAAAAGGTTTACACACATTCCTACCCTCTCATTGTCTTGCAACCCTCAGGTGTTAAAAAGATGGGAGAAGTACAATTAGCTGTGAGGTTTTCGTGTACGTCTTATGTCAATATGCTTGCTAAATATACTCAACCATTGTTTCCAAAGATGCATTATGCTCATCCCTTGTCTATAAGTCAGCAAGATTTCCTAAGGTTCCAAACTACTCAGATACTATCGACGAGGTTAGGCCGAGCAGAACCACCATTGAACAAAGAGGTTGTGGAGTATATGCTAGATGTTGGTTCACATATATGGAGTGTAAGGAGGGCTAAAGCTAATTTCTTCAGATTAATGTATGTTGTGAGTCCACTGATGGCAATTGGAAAATGGTTTGATCAAATATGTCATTGGAAGAATCCACTTACTACCATTTTGATTCACATACTCTTTGTTATATTAGTCCTTTACCCTGAACTAATACTTCCAACATTCTTTCTTTACCTTTTCTTCATTGGTATTTGGCACTATAGATTGAAACCAAGACATCCTCCTCATATGGACATCCATCTTTCTCATGCTCATGCTGTTTCTCCCGATGATTTGGATGAAGAGTTCGATACGTTTCCAACAACCAGGGGTTCGGATAAAGTGAGAATGAGATATGATCGTTTGAGAAGCGTTGGAGGCAGGGTTCAGACCGTTATTGGAGACTTGGCGACGCAGGGGGAACGGTTCCATTCCCTGTTGAGTTGGAGAGATCCAAGGGCGTCGGCTTTGTTTGTGGCATTCTGCTTATTTGCTGCAATAGCCATGTATGTCACACCATTCCAAATCGTCGCACTTCTCACTGGATTCTATCTGTTAAGGCATCCGAGGTTTCGCCAAAAACTTCCTTCATTGTCTACTAATTTCTTCAAAAGGCTACCTGCAAGAGCAGACTGCATGTTGTAGACTTATAGCTAAGCAAGTGTTTGATTTCTACTGACTTGAAAAGGTCGAAGGGGAGCCTTGGCGTAACGGGTAAAGTTGCTTCCATGTGACCAGGACGTCACGGGTTTGAGCCGCGAAAACAGCCTCTTGTAGAAATGCAAGCTAAGGCTGCATACAATAGACCCTTGTGGTCCGGCCTTTCCTCAGACCCGCGCATAGCGGGAGCTTAGTGGACTGGGCTTCCTTACAGGCTTAAGAAGGTAGAAAATGCAGCAAATGAAGACCACAAGGATTGTTCTGTCCTGTTATCTATTACTTCTAGCTTATTAAATATATCCTTTTGTAATTAGACTTCTCTTCAAACTACTAATGTGTAATATACTTATAAATCTGAATCCTCATTACTCTTTAGAAAATATGCAACTGTCTATAACTTCAGACTTTAGGAGATCCATACAAGCAGCTACCATAAGATACGAATGTGCATTTCACCTAGTAAGTGCCGAGTTGCTAAAATAAGTGATAGTTCCAGCCGCTAACTATAGGTCGCTATATTGAATACCGATCTACCTTACGAATATTTGTGACGCATTTGCTTACTTTTTGTGCCGACCTTAGTTGTCACAAAAGATAATTTATTTTATTATTACCTTTTGTGGCGAGCTAATTTATTTTATTATTACCTTTTGTGGCGAACTAACTTATTTTATTATTACCTTTTGTGGCGACTGAGCTCGCCACAAAAAGTAAATAAATACCCCATTCATGGCATCAGCTTGCTGGTTGCTATTTATTCAAGTTGTTATTGAGGTTCCTGAGTTGGAATCTCCCTTTCCACTGACTCTTCTTCCAAGGGAAAATCTTCTGTTGTTATTTTCTCCTTGTGTTGGAAAAATTAATTTTCCCTCGAACTCTACCTGCTTTGAAGCACTATCAGTTTGTTTGACATCTTCAATTGTAACCTTATCTATTATGGAAGATTCATCAAACGTAGCATCCATGCTGAATATATTTTTTCTTGCCTCTGGACACCATAAGAGGTATCCTTTGACTCCAGAAGTAATTCTCATAAATATAACTTTCTTTGCTCCCGGATCCAATTTTGACTCTTTCACATGGTAGTATGCAATTGCGCCAAATACATGAAAACTATAATCTTCAGCAGTTTTTTCTTAAAAAATTTCAAATGGTGTCTTGCCACCAATAGCGGCAGATGGTAGACGATTAATGAGGTGACATGTATATGTTATTGCCTCAGCTCAAAATTCTTTGCCCAAGCCAGCATTGGACAACGTACATCGAACCTTCTCCAGCAAAGTCCGGTTCATACGTTTTTCCACTCCATTCTATTGTGGTGTATTTCTGATGGTGAAATGTCTCAAAATTCCATCACTTCACAAATCTTATTGAAAAGATCATTTTTGTATTTTCCACAGTTATCTATGCGAAGAATTTTATCTTTCTTCCTGTTTGAGTCTCTATTATCGCCTTCCATTTGAGAAAAATTCTCAACACCTCATTTTTGATTTTCATCGTATACACCCACACTCCCCGGAAAAAGTCATCAATACAGGTAACAAAATAGTGTTTCCCACCTAATGAAGGTGTTCTGGAAGCACCCCAAACATCAGAGTGAACATAATCCAAAATACATTTAGTATTATGGATAACTGATCCAAATTTAACCCTTTTCTGTTTCCCCTTGATACAATGCACACAAAAATCCAATTTTCAAGTATTTACTCCTTTTAACAATCCTTGATCTGATAAAATTTTCAAGGATTTTCCTCCAGCATGTCCCAAGCGCATGTGCCATAGCTTGGTTGCTTCTGCCTTCTTGTCATCACTGGATGTCACTGTTGTTGTCCCAATAATTGTACTACCGTGATAGTGGTACATGTTATTATTTCTCCGTATTCCCTTTATTACCACTAGTGCACCGGAGCATATTCTCACTACCCCTTTTTCTGCAATGACTTTGAACCCCTTTGACTCTAAGGCTCCTACAGAAATGAGATTTTTCTTCAATTACGGAATGTATCGAACATTTGTTAATATTATGATCAATCCATCATCGCTCCGTAATCGGATTAACCAATACCATATGTGGTTAGAGGGTTGTTATTTGCAGTGTGAATAACTCCAAATTCTCCTTCTTGAAAGTTAATGAACCAGTCCCGGTTGGGACACATATGATAGCTACAAGCTCAATCCATCAGCCATATGTCAGATGGTTTGAATGGCTCTGTTGTAACTAGTGAGAAATCAGAGTCATTACAATCAACTACATTTGAATCTGTGACAGCCTTCCCATTGTTAGGTTTGGCCTTGTTTTTCAATTTTGGATCGTCTTTCTTCCAGTGCCCCTTTTCTCGGCAAAATGTGCATTCATTTTGGATCTTGACTTGGATCTTTCTTTCTTCGTTCTCATATGATTTTGAGAATGACCTCTCACGACCAGTTCTTCTCCTTCTCCACTCTTTTGTTTTTCTGTCTTTCTTTGTTCATACTTGTACAAGGCAGAACAAACTTCTTTGAGAGATACTTCATCATTCCCATGAAATAGAGTAGTTTCGAGGTGCTCGTACTCATCGGAAAGTGAACTTAATAACATTAAGGCCATATCTCCATCACTAAAAGTCACGTCCATATTCTGCAAATCTGTCGCCAACTTATTAAAGCCGGTGATATGATCATTCATTGTTGTACCGGGAAAATATGTGAAGCGTAATAGTCTTTTTATGATATAAAGTTTGTTTTGATTGTTTCTCTTTAAGAATTTATCATCCAATGCAATCCACAATTTACTTGCAGAAGTTTCTTTTGTGTATGGATACTTCTGTTCTCTTGCGGGGTAAGATCGCATGGTTCCACAAGCAACGTGATTGATAATCTTCTAATATTCTTCTCCGTTATTGTCTGGTTTATTTTATTCTATGGAAACATCTAGGCCTTGTTGAAAAAGGACATCAAGAGTCTCAGCTTGCCACATCCCGAAATGTCCCGACTCGTCAAAAATTTCAACTGCAAATTTCGCAGTTGACATAATTCTTGTCATAAGAGAAGATGCCAACGATGTATTACTGACATCCGATGTGGACTCTTCCTTTTTCTTGTCTCCCATTTTTGCTACAGATCCTATTTATTTGCTGACACTACAGAACATCAAAGCAATTCTTTTCTGATGTGGAGGTTCAGGCTATGCTGCAACCACATAGCATACTCAGATAGAACCTTGGCTCTGATACCAATTGTTGCGAAAGCCGAATATATAGAGAGTGATTAAATCATAACTACTATATCTAAAGGCAGCTAATAAATAGTAAATGAGATAATAATAAAACGAACACCATTAATGAAGTTTGACAAAATTTGGTTTTCTACCTAGTCCAACGGACATAATCAACTCAAATTTTATTTCACTCCAAAAATACAAATAAAATACTACAAGAGAGAAAGAAGACTCATACGCCTTAGGAGATAAGAAGTCAAGTGAGTTATATCTACAAATGAATAAAACCCTTGCTATTTATTAAAGAGAAATGGCCTTAATAATGTCATGCATGACATCACATAAAGTGTGATCATGCAATGTAAATGCATGAAAAAAAATGCTTATACCAATTTCTTCCTAAAAGGATGCTTCCAATTTCTCTCACTAGTTCACATTAATTTAACAACTTCAACTCTTAAAGTAAATCAAGACTAAAAGTCAACCCGATGTACAACAGTGGCGAAGCCAGAAATTTTATCTAGGGTGTTCAAACTTGAAAGAAGTAAAAAAAATTTCTGAAAAAGGGTGTTCAATATATGTTATATACCACTAAAATCTAATATTTTACCTATATATACCATGTAATTTTTTAATGAAGGTTGGTCATTTGACCATCCTTGGGCTACGTAGCTTCGCCCCTGGTGCACAAAGCATCCCGTGTTCACGTAGGGTCCAATTAAGGGCCAACCTACCCTGATACAAACATCCGTGGCTGATTCTGAAGGTACAGGGGGGGGGGGAGGGGGGGAGGGTAAATTGTGGTCTATTAAAAAATAGTCGACTAATGATGATTTTAGTTGACTAGATTAAGAGCAGAGTGTAAAATAACAGTAAATGGAAAGAGAATGACACACAATAATTTTATACTGGTTCGGTACCGGTGTAGTACTTACATCAAGTTTCCCTTGTGTCACAAAGGTTCCCTTTAGATATTGAAAGTATTACAATACAAATAGTTTTGATTCATTCACCACTAACGAAGTATAGCAATAATGAATCTTGAATAATGACACAACTATTTTTTTTGTTCTAACTCTTCCTATCTTTTGAGACATTGATAAACTAAGGATTATAGTTTTTAGTCTAAGAAGTAGAGAGACTTAGAAAATAATGTGTGTAGTTGCGCAAGTCTTCCATTTGATCCTAGCAGACTTGTTATAGGAGAGTGGGGAGCTGTTGAGCCGAAACGGAAAATAGAGGCACGAGATCTTCAAAGGGATTTTACCTAAGGGGTGCCTCTTCGAATCTTGCTCTTGGGAAGGGCCGGGTTTGATCGTGACTTTCCTTGTCACAGGCTTACATTGAGGAGTATTCAAGCCTTCGATTGAGATTAATTAAGGATATCAGATATTTGATGGCAATAGCTCCTTGATTTGTAATCTGATTTCCTTTGATTGAGGCTGAATGGATGTGATAAATTTGATTCCTTCTTCTTGTCCATTAATTCAACAATCACATCTTTGGACAACTTCTCATTAGTTTTTTTTCCTTTTGATGATTTCGATTCCTGCAAAACAAGGTAAGTGAACATTATCATCATTGAAACTTAGGATTTTAACTTAAAAATCTCCCCCTTTTTGATGATGACAATCAAGAGAGAGTAAACATTAATTATGAGACTTCCTTTTTTATTTCACCCTCTAAGTTGCTCCCCTGAGTTGATTCTATCTCCCTCTGAATGAGTGTTGTCTCCTCCTGAGTGGTTGTTTTACTTCTCTATACTGTTCTCCTCCTTTGACATCAATCAAAAAGAAAAAAAAAGCACACAATACAAGTAATATAGGAAGTAATATGCATATAACTATTGAGGTAGTGCAGCAAAAGTAATGCCTTCAGCAGAGGTATAATTTTTACAGACCCAAGCAAAAGAAAGTTTGTTTAAAACCACCAGCAAGCAAACAAAAAAATAATAAAAAAGAAAATATTGTTTGTAACACCATCACACAGATATGCATTAGCTTCTTCCTAGGAAATACTTGAGAGTGTTTATCACTTTGGTGCAGGAGTCATAGGAGTTTTCGACATATTTGACAAGCTTATCCATATTTTCACTCATGAAATTGAATGCCCTGGTTCCTTGTCTCCGCGTGGCTCCTATAGCCATTCTGAGCTTAACCACATCTGTACATGTCACCTTAGTAACTCCCCTGATTTTGTCTACCTGTTCCTTCATCTCAACTAGTAGCAGTTTTACCCCATCTAGATAGTGCTCAAGATTTTGAGAGGTAGTCGACTTAGATGCTGGTTGTTCAGCTTGAACTTTGACTGACACTGGAATTCTTTCAACTTTGGCACTCTTAACCCATCCATCATAACCCAAGATGTACCCCATCATTGAAAAAGCTATCTTATCATAAGTGCTGGTAATGTGCTTAGGTGTAAAGGGTGCAAAGTCTAGCTTCATGACTTCGAGAATGTGTGAGATGAGAAGACCATATGGTAAACATGATGATGTTTTNGGGGGGGGGGGGGGTGATTTGCGTGGTGTCCAATTATCGAGTGCTATCTCAATAGAAGAACCTGGTTTTTCTTGGTGTTCCAACTTCTACTAGTGCGGAATAATAAATGCAGTAAAGTAAAGACACAGAGATTTTTACGTGGAAAACACCTGGCTCAAAAGGTGAAAAAAACCACGACCTACTTCTCAGTAATGTTTTCCCAAACTCGNGGAACTGGTTCTTCTAGCTGGTCAGTAGACTTTGTGTCGCACAAGGATTCTGCTTGCAAAATTTCTCTGGTAATTTTGCCTTCAGTTCTTGCTTCAATTCTGTCTTTGTGAGAATATATTCTTCAGTAGGAATACTTCAACATTATATAGAGCCAGAAGTTGAGATGTTCTTGTTTAGTTCTAATGCAACTCTTCCTTCGTGGAAGAGTTTGTATTTATTTCAACTTCCTTCCTTTATTTTTGTCCTTGCTGAACTCGAACTCTAACCCCTTATCAATTTGCAACCTTTTTGCATTAGGAGACAACCTCTTAGTTCATGGATAATTGCCAGATCACGTTTATCTCCTGTGCATGTATGGTTCTTGTGCCAACTGGTTCATTCGAGATGTTTGCCCTTATGGACCTGGTTCAACTGGGTAGGAATTTGTCAATCTTCAAAATCATGCAGTGACTTGGGTCAATAAATTTCCCCTTTTTGATGATGACAAACTCTGTANAAAAAAACTAAAGCAGTCACTACCATGAGCAAAAACAACAAAAAACAAAAACAGAACAAAACCCGAACTGGGCAATGAGGGGTTTTTGGTAGCTCTGGAATTCCTAAGGTTGGAAAGGGGCAGATGAGGTTGGGGTCTTGTCTTGATGGAGAGAAAGAATTTGCTGAATAACACCTTCATTTTTCTCCTTCTCTTTGGCTAGTTCAAATCTGAGAGCATCCCGCTCAACTTCAACCTCATGAAGGCGAGAATTCAATCGAAGGATCTCCGCATCCTTTATCTCTCCTTCCTGCACCAATGACATGACTTTGCTATTGACTGGCTGCTTCCTAGATGAACCAGGTTTATCCTCAGGAACATTGATAATATAATCACATGTCAGCAAAGTTTTCTTCCCAAAATAATCCTTAGCAGTAGCCATCTCAGCTTTCTTCACAGGAACCTCTAAGTGGGCAAACACAGCTGTCAGAATAAAGCCATAAGGAATAACGTGTGCTTTAATTCCATTTACAACTCTGTCCAAGAGCTGAATGATGAAAGCTGGCCAGTTAATCTGCTTTCCCCTGTACAGGCACTCCATAAGTGTTAAGTCCATGTAACTGGCGATGTGTCTACGCTCTTGTCTTGGCAGCAGAAACTTGATCACAAATTCAAAGAGTAGCTTGTTTTGGGGCTTCATTTCACTTTTGAACACTGGCCTGGGCTCAAGTTCCTTCTCATTTTCACAAAAGAATCTGGTGATGTTGAGAGCTGAGGCCATTCCATCGAGACTGGGCCATCTTTTCCTAGTGTAATCATCACAGCCCTCAGCAGGGATATTCAGAATCGCTCCCAGCTCCTTTGCATCAAATGTGATCTGAATCCCCTTGACTGTGGAGGTTACCCTGCCATCCTTCACAGTTTCATTGGCCATAAACTCCACCAGTTCATTCCTTGCCAACCTTCCTTCCAGGTGAAGGACCATGTCCTTCCATCCCTGCACATCCAGTGCATTCAACAAAAAGATCATTCTTGATTCTTCCAGATCTCTCATCAGCTTTCCTTTAAGAATAATACGCTTGCCAAACATGGTGAGTTTGTCAGATTGCTCACCAGAGATTTCCTCTTCTCCTCCACTCTATTCTCTTTCTTATTCAACAACCTTCACTTTCTTGGCCTTAGACCTGGTCCTTTTAGCAGTGCTTGAGGGTGTGGTAGACACAGAAGTTGACTTATTGAAGAAGCCTTAGCCTTTTTGGGCTTGGGTGTCTCAACCATAACTGGAGCCGGCTGCTCCTCATGATGGACCAGGTCCATCGTCTCATCATCAACAATAACAACTTCAATAGGCTCTCCTACCTTTGCCTTTCCCTTGGCAACTTTCTTTTTCTTGCTCCCGGTCAGAGCCCTTTCTAACTCCTCTTCTCCTTTGTCGAACAACACTTCTTGTAGCACGAACCTTTGGGATAGAAACATCAGCAAATATAGAAACTTTTCTTTTCTTTGGGGTCGTATCCTTCTTTGATTTTGAAGTTCTTTTCCTCTTGGGATTTTAGGACTCCCTCAGCTTCCTCAGCATCTCAGCCAATGTCTCCTCTATAGATGAACCAGGTTCATCTGTTGATTCTTGTAGGCTCTCTAAATCTGCTGCTGCTTCCCCAACAATACTTCCCCCTAAATCTGTGAGTCCTTCTTCATTAATCACAGGAGAGGGGCCACAAATAGCCAACGTGGCACCGTCCTCCCCAGATCCCCTTACAGAACCTCCTTCTCCCTCCCTCTCAAGATTTTCCCCAGTTTTCATTGCCTATCCGGCACTTCTACATCAACAACTAACCCAACCAACACAAACCTATTTTCAGTAGTAGCAGTTTCAGATTCAACTTCAAGATTACCTTGCTCAGAACTGGATGAACCTGGTGCTTCATCGTCATTAGCGGATTTGAAGGATTAACTTGAAGATTCAGACTCATGAACCTCGCTGGCTTTAAGAATTTTCTCCAAGAATCTTGCACGAGAGCTAGAAGCAACTGATTTTCTGGCCAAAATTTTTACTCTTCATGCCCTGGGGGCTGGAGTAGGGTTAGGTGTGGGTTCAAGAGTGGCTCCAAGAACTGGAGGGTTTTGGGGGGATGAAGATCTGTTTGGTGAATATGAACTGTAAACTGAAGGAGAATTAGGACTGGAATTTTCTTCCCCATGATCAGAGTTTATGTAGGACGATGAAGCAGGGGGTGGTGAAGACATTGTTATGAATAATTTTGGAAGTAAAGAGACGGTCAGTTTTGGTTAGAGAAGATAGAGAACTTGGTTCGACTTATTGATGTTATGAAGAAAGGAAGTAATGATGGCCCTTTTATAAGATGTGGCTATTAATTTTACAACGGGCAGCATATTTACTCAAGAGGGGGAGTCTAATAGATGTAAGAGTGTCATTGATTAGACAGTTAAGAGTCTCCTAACTCTAGGTTAATTAAGTAGCGATGGGACTTCTTAGAACGGGTTCATTTAGGTATAAGTACAAAGAATTTGAAATGAACCAAATATAGATAGAGTCCTGCTCATCTGTGAATGTAATTAATTCAATAATTGTATGGAGATGAGCACGTACCTTGTCAGTCAGATGAACCAGCAGGGATGAACCAGGTTCATCGTGTTAAAGTCTTTAATTTGCCTCAATTTACAAAGATAGAAAAACATCATTAGCAACCAAGGAATCATATTAATACATGAAAAGAGAGTATGACAGTAAAGTCATGATACTGAGCAATAATTAGTCAGGTTGATTATCTATGTTAGTGTTTCTAGCCAAAAAATTATTTTTTCATTTTTTTGTTTGTTTTTCAATTAGGTGCTCTTAATCATCCCTAATTCAAGCCGATTTCTCTCAAAATGCTCCCTACTTAGTGCTTTAGTAAAGATATCTGCAATTTGTTGGTCAGTAGAACAAAATTCGATTGAGATCATTCCTTTTTCATAGTTATCCCTTACGAAATGGTGTCTAACATCTATGTGCTTAGTTCTTTTATGATGAATCGAGTTCTTCGTCATACTAATTGCACTAGTGTTGTCACAGAAAATAGGAATGCATCCAACCTCTATACCAAAGTCCATGAGTTGTTGCTTGATCCATAGCAACTGAGCACAGCATGAGGCTGCAACCACATATTCACCCTCAACAGTAGATAAGGCTACTGAATTTTGTTTCTTGGTGGCCCAAGACACAAGGAAGGAGCCCAAAAAGTGAGCCATGCCTGAAGTACTTTTCCTGTCAACCAGATAACCTGCATAATCAGCATCGGCATATCCTACAAGGTCGAAATTACTACCTTTAGGATACCAAAGGCACAAATCAGTGGTGCCTTTTAGATATCTCAAAATTCTCTTCACTGCAGTTAGGTGGGACTCCTTTGGATTTGCTTGAAACCTAGTACACAGTCCTACACGGAACACAATATTAGGTCTGCTGGCAGTGATATATAATAGAGACCCAATCATCCCTATGTATAGCTTCTGATCAACGGATGAACCAGGTTCATC
>ML348908.1:0-11959 GCA_005239505.1 Nicotiana paniculata | reverse complement strand
ATAATATTCTAATTAAGGAAAGACTTGTAAGAATCGATTGACAGTGTAGTCAATCACATAATACGGCAAGAAAATAACTTATAGTTCAGAAATCGGTAGAGAATAAAGGATATCAATCATAGGGAATCGGAGATTCCAATAGAAGGAAATATTAACTAAAGGAAAGTACCACAAATGAAAGGAAAATATAGGCAGGGAGAAGCAAGAAATCAGAAACCCTAATAAGCCTAGTAAAGTAAAAATCACACAAAATCAGGGATTCAAACTAGAACATAGTACTGATTAGGGGGATTAACACAAATTTCTGAGAATAAGAGAGATAAACATAGCGTATGCAAAAAGAAGCAAGAATTAAAAACACTAATAACCCAAATAGGGTAAAAATCACAAAAGCACAGAACGTTCATGAGAAACAAGCACACATACAGATTAAACGAACAAATTAACAAAGACAGACTCAAAACCCAAGATTAAAACCAAAAGACTTAGGGGCTTCAACATAATGAATTAGATAAAAAGGGAAAAACTTAAATAACCGTTTAAAAATAGTAAGAATCATAGAATGATACTGAATATCAGAGGGAAAGTCATTTTTGAAAAGGGGTTAAGAAACCCTAATTTTGAAGATGAAGAAACGTTTTAAAAATTGGGAAGATTCTTAGGGAAAACAGTAAAGATAACTCAAAATATATTCAGATCTATTGCAGATCTGAAGAGTCAAGAGATGAGTTAGGGTTTCAGAGAGAGATAACCCAGATATAGAGAGATTCTGACTTAGAAGCCATGGATCTAGCCGAAAAATAGAAAGGTCTTACAAGGACGACCAAGGGTGTCCTGAGAATGGCATGAAAAGACCATAGGTGTGAGCTCAACAGTCGTTGGTTCCTTGAGGACCTCAGGGTAGCAGGAATCCAGCATGTGAGGGAGCCATGGAGGCTAGGGGTGGTGGTGGAACCACCATTGTTATCGGCGAGTCAAAGGCCGGTGAGAGGAGAGTAAGGTTTAGCAGAGAGAGCTTGAGAGAGATGAGAGGATGTAACGGCGGAGATTGATGAGAGAAATGAGAGAATGAGGGTTTGGGGAGGTAGGTCTTTTAGGTTAATTAAGGAAAGAGTGAATCTGGGCCGTTGATCAAAATTGATCAACGGCCGAGATTAAATCAGGTCTGGACCGGGTAATTATAGTGGATTGGACTTGGGTATTAGGCTAATTTAATTGGGGTTTGGGGCTGGTTTAGTTTAGGCTAGAATTGAAATTAAATTAGGCCATTTGTTAAATACCCAATTAAATTAATTAAAATAATTTGTAAAAATAACTAATAATCATAAAAAATGAATTTCATGCATAGAAAATAATTAAATCAAGAAATGCTTTTGAAATCATTTGTGATGCAGTTTTGTAATTATTTATTGGAAATAAAATGTTGGATAAATTAATAAAAATATAGGAAAATTATGAAAAAAATACCANGGGAAATTGGGTATCAACACACAATTCATGGCCCGGGACGTCATGGTCTAATGACGTCATCCTCAATCGTCCAAAGACAGTTTTCATGGTCTGAAGGGAATTTACATCATGTCTAAATTTACGCAAATTTATACGTAGATGCTTGCAGTACATCTTTTGATTTGCAGGTGACCCAGTGAGTAGCTATTATCCTAACAGGAGCAATCTCGCTCCAGAACCTTCAAATTATTTCAAACCTGAGCGCTCACTATAACCGTTTCACCTATTCGAAACCCTGTGTCTGTCCTTGTGACAACTCCATCGGTTCATTCCACCGGTGGATCCAGAACTACACACGGCCTGATTCCTGTAAAACCAGGGATATGTAGGCAGCTCGGAGACCAGAGTGCAGCCTATATCTCTCAAATCACTCTATTCAGTCAAAATTGGCCATCATATCTTTACCCGACAACTCTTTCATCCTTCCTGGTTAAGAGGGGCAGCTGTTGATACCCAATTTATTTCCATGTATACTTCAAAAATACATACATACTTTCAAAATAGTGCATGAGCATCAACTAGTATTTTTTCATAATTTTCTATAATTTAAAAGGATTTTTAAATAATTTATTCCAGCATTTTACTATCTAAATAATTACTAATTGCGTCACAAATAATTTTATAATAATCTTATTACTTAATTTTTTATCTTTTATATTTATATTAAGATTGAATCATTTTATGCATAATTATATGTACATCTTTAGGTTATAATTGCAATAACTTTGTAATAATAGCTCATGCATGCATAATTACTTTATTTACACGAAAAATGAATTTTTATATTTTTATAAAATTATTTAATTATTTTAATAATTTTTCATGTACAAGTTGAATTTTTATTATTTATTAATTATTTTTATAAATTACTTTACTGATTTAATTGGGTATTTAAAATATAGCCTTTTTTATTAAATTTTTCAGACCTACCCAATAGCCCAATACCCTATCAGCCCAATAACCCAATAATTTAATACCCAACTACCCATATCCGTCCAATAACCCCGCCCACCTATATCTAGTCCTGGTAGTTGATCTCAGAAGATCAACAGCCCTAAATCAGCCTTCATTTTTTAATATACCAAGACTCAAAACCCTACCTTCATTTTCCCCAACCAGCCGTTCTTGGATACTCTCCTCTCTTCTCTCTTACCCCCTCAAACCCTAGCCCCGCCATCACATATTCCCGCTTGATCCATGGGATTTTCCTTCGATCCCTGCCTCATTTGGCTTCATCTCTCTACCGGTTATACGATTTTTATGTTACTTGATGTGAATCTCAAGAGATTCGAACCAAATCTGGTTCAAAGTCTCTCATATCTCGATTATTTCTCTATGTTCACTCTGATACCTTTGAGTACGAATATTTTCGTATTTTATGGTTTCAATTCTCTATTTCAAACTAAGGGTGCCAAACGGGCCGGGTTGACCCATTTCCGGACCGACCCAGATCGGTTGACACCGGAACCGGCCCGGTTTTAACGGCTACATTTTTTTTTGTTTTTTAAATATTATTAGACGTATTATACATTTATGCTTAATGTTTTAGTTTGTTATTTTAATAAGACGTATAAATGCAAGTTTGAACATTAACTTGAAGTATTAAATGTAAACTTTAATCTGCAAGTTTGAAGTTTTGAACTTACAAATTATAAGTAAATTCTTAATGATATATTCAAATATAAGAATTTTAACGTCTTTGCATCCTTTATTCAAACACTATTTTTATAAGTTTATTTTTTTGTTTATATTTTTACGATAGTTATAACAAATACAAAAAAAAATTTAAAAAAAATAATTTACTGTTAACCCGGCCCGGCCCAGTTTACCCATAACCCTTACGGTTTAATTTTTACCCGGATGAACCCGAACCCGTTAAACCCGTTAAGCCTCAACCCGTAATCGTCCCGGTTCGTAACGCGTGCGGTTCACATTTTCCCCTACCCAGCCCGGCCCGGCCCACCCGATTAACACCTCTAGTTCAAACCAGATTTGGTTCATTTCTGTTTATTTTCTATGAACCTGGCTATTTCCTGGATAAATCTGCTTAGATCTTGTTAGATCTGAAACCATTTAGTATTTTTTTTGGTATTTCCCCTTTAAAATTTCGATATTTCTGTTTCTTACAGCTTTTATTATTTTATGACCGATTTTTACCCTAAAACTAGGGTTTTGGTTCTAACAGATTTTTGCAAGAAAATGTTTTAACATTTAAAGGTTTCATCTTTGGTTTTCTTATTTACTTTTCGACTGACGTTTACTTGCTTTAATTAGTTCATCTATATGTCTATCTCTTAGGGTTACAATTATTTTGTATTGTTTCTACCGACTTGCCTTTAATTTTGTCAATTAAGTGTTAATTGATTAGGGTTTGAAATCAGCTTTCCTTTAGTACCAATATTTCTTTATTGGACTTCTCCCATTCTTACCTTATTTAGACTAATATGTGATTAATAACTTGTGTTATTTTCCTTAATTCCCTTAATGGCCTGATTTTTATGCTTAAATTACTAGAGCCGACTTATAATTGATTTTTTGGACTTATTTCTTACCTTAATTAACCTAGCTCTTAACTACTAATTGATTCCGAATAAGGTTTTTCCTTAAATTAAGTAGTACCTTGCTCGATTATGTCCTGTTGATTAATCCATGCTGACCTTAATTGATTTACATACCTTATTTGTGTATGACTGATTCCTTACCTTATTAGTTTGCTTCATTGTGTGCTATAAAAGCCCTTCCTTGTTCTGATTTTCAACACGCTTTACAACCCTCGAGAAATAACCTTTTTCACCGAACAACTTTCAAACTTTATGTTTCTCAAAAAAAAAAGCTTAAGCTCTCTTTGTTTTGTTGTTCTGATTTCTGCACTATTTGGCCGGCTGGAAGCCAAGGCCAGATTCTCTGGAACTTAAATTGTTGTTGCATTCCTGTTTGCTTTATTCTCAACTGGTATGCCTTAACTCCTATTATTCTATTTTGTTCTATATGCTTTATTCGATTAGTCTACTTAAATATTCAGCATGATTCTGTTTTCTATGTGACTGCATGATTCCACTTATTGATAATGTTAAACTAAGTTACTTCCAATAATGTGACTCCTCTTCTCTAAGTTAGCTTAATGTTCAAGTCTGATTCTGAACTTTGCCAGACACTTTAAGCATGTAATCATATGTTATAAGTCTTGTTTGTTTCTGTCTCTGTGTTCAAGCTATGGCTGCTTTAATATTTAACCTAATCACACTCTAATCTTTTTGAACTACATGTTGAACATAAATTTTGTTTGTTTCTTAGTGCAGTTCTTTTTGCAATTTTGTATTCTGAATTTGCTTGCTTATGAAGTTGAACTATTTTTTAAAAAGCCGCCCTCTTACCCTTTATGCACTGGTTTTCAAACTCCTACTCTTAGTCATTTAGGTTCTCACCACCCCCAGTGTGAGCACTACCTAGGTTCCTTGAGACTCATTTGAACTCTGACACATTGGGGCTGGTCTTTCAACCTTTTATGAGTTATCTTTCTAAATGTGGTTCTGGTGTGAGCATTGCCCAGGGTCCCTAAAGCCCTTGGGAACTTTGACACACTAGAAGCCTGATTTTAATGTACCATGGATGGATCACTACTATGATCCCAAGTTGTTATGTTTGCAGGCCTGGTTTTCGGGTTTAGATTGGGCCTATGAGGGTTCCCTACAGTATAATTGTTACTATTATGTAATTCATTCAATACTCTGAGCTGTAATAACAGATTTAGGGTTACTTAGTAAAAGCTGGTGGGGGTTTCTTATATCTTTGTCAAAAATACTAGGTAGAAATCCTGCCTATAGGATTTAATTGTGATGATTGAATTATGTGAGTACTAGACTGTGTTTAGAGATCCTTCCTATAGGATTTTCCTGATTATTTTGATCCTGTGTTTTCACATTTGCATACTAGAGATCATGCTTATAGGACTTTTCGTTTAATTCTGCATTAGAAATCTTGTTCATAGGATCTACACATTTTTTCAACAAAATGTGCATTAGTGACCATGTCTATAGGATCCTGTTTGTTTGAAATGATAATCTTTTCCTGGCAATCTTCTTAATTTCTGCCCACATACGGTTAATAGATACCATGCATATATGAAAAAAAATCAGTTTCAAACCTAGAAATCATGCCTATAGGATTTAAACTAATAGATATCATGCCTATAGAGTGAAATCAGTTTTTAAACTAATAGATATCATGCCTATATGGGTTTAAATCAATTCAACAATTAGAAAGCATGCCTATAGGATTTAAAAGGAATAAAAACCTGTCATTATGAGTTAAAATCAGTATTACACTTAGAAACCATGTTATAGGTCTGTAATTTATAAACTCGTAGAAATCATGCCTATAGGATTCTGTTAATCAATTCTGAATTCAACCAATTCTGGCCATCACCTATGCAATCTGTAGGACTCATTAATGATTCTGGGCTTAAAATTGTGACATGTTACCTGCTTGGAATGCCCAGATTCGTGCTAAATAAAATTAGTAGCAAACAAATAGGTCACAATGATCGCCTTAATAAAATTGTATTTATATTCTGTTTTTGCTCATATAGATATTCTGCCTATACGATCCTAAACTTAACGAAGTTTGCTGATTCAATTGCGTACTTTTGTTGTTTACGTGTGGAGGTCAATGTGAGCCCTTATTTGTTTATTTTAAAGTCCTATTTGTCTTTTGTTTGTCGCCTAGATTTCTCATTTTTAAGTAACATATATTGGTCTAGAACCATCCTAAATAGAGGTCCTAACACCTCCAGGGCCATAGGGACGGGTAGTGCACGTATAAGGAACGAGCTAGAAGCTATTAGAACGCTTAGGTAACAACTGAAAGATAATAATTGGGTAGTAAGGAGATGATATCCCGTGCGCTAATGCTATGACTAACACCCCAACTTGGGGAAGTTACAAAGTATTTCATGGAATGATCCTATAGGCTAAAAAACCTAGGACCCCCTTTAACTTGTATTGTCAAAATGGTTTTCCTCCCCTTTTAGAATAATTCGCTTAATTTAAGTTCGGCCGGGACCCACCGTTGTGGACCTCAAGGGTGCCTAACACCTTTCCCTTGAAGTAATTTGAGCCCTTACCCGATCTCTGGTGATGCAAACTGGTTTATGAGTTAATTTCTCTAGGTGCCCTAACGCACCTTAATCCGTTAGGTGGCGACTCTTCCAATCCCTTACCCAATCCCAAAAATAAGGAGTTGTCCCAGAAATATCGAAATTCAACTTCGCGAGAAAAAAAGGGGCGCGACAATACCATTACCCCCCAAAACCTAATCATTCTCTCTAAACCTCCGCCCTCAAACCTCTCATCTCCTCCTCTTCTGAAACCCTAAGCGTCGTCACCCCCCAATCTCTCTTCGATTCCAACTAAATATGGAATCCATTGATGATTTTCTTACCTTATTGGTCCTTTCTCGCTATTGGCTACTCGTTTATGGCATAACATAGTGTCTTGCCTAACATGGCAAGACGATTTCCCTCATTTCGGACCAAATCTAGTTCGAACGTTCCCCCCTTTTTTCATCTATGATCATTCTTCATCTATTTGGGGTACAAATCTCTGAGATTCTATTGATTCTTTATTTACCCTAAAGTTAGGGTGTGGATCTTTTCAAGATCTGTTAAAAGTTTTTCTTATTTTTTGTTGAAAATCTTCTTTTAATGTTTCCGCATATCTATCTATGAGTATTTTTTTGCGATTTTCGCTAAAAGTTTTCTTACTAATTTTACTCGCCCTAAAACTAGGGCTCAGATCTTTTCAAGATCTATTATGGTTCTATTTTTGTTAAGTATCTTCTTTAATATCCGTTCTGTGTGCATTTTTTTGATTTTCGTTAAAGTTTTCTGACTAATTTTACTTGCCCTAGAATTAGGGCTCAGATCTTTTCGAAATCTGTTATGGTTCTATTTTTGTTGAATATCTTCTTTAATGTTCCCATATATCTATCTATGTACGTTCTATTGTGATTTTCGTGATATTACTGACTAGTTTTACTTGCCCTAAAATTAGGGGTCAGATCTGTTATGGTTCTTATTTCTATTAACATTTTTTCGATAATTTCCTATATCTATCTATGTGCATGTTATTTTGATTTTCCTTTGATTATTGTGACTAATTTTACTTATCCTAAAAGTTAGGGTTTTCGATTCTTTATTGCATTTTCTTCACTGATTATGTCTATCTATTTATGACTCTTGCCTTAATTGTTACCCTAAACCTAAGATTCCTTGATTCCCCAGATCTGTCTGATTCCCTAAATTACTGTGACTACGTGTTATACACGTCTGTGTACTGTTATTGTTGGCTTACCTTAAATAATGTTCTGAGTTTTACTTCTTTAATTAATTGTTAGCCTTTCTTGTTTGATTGTTACCTTATTTATGGACCCTAGTCTAATGCTATTTAAACACATCCCCTCTTTCCCTTTAGAACATTACTTAGAACTCGAGAATCCTCTCACTACTAAAACTATATATTGCATACTGTTATTCTACTCTGCTTTGATTCCTGGCCGACTGGAAGCCAAGGCCATAAATCTTCTTGTTGTTTGCTGCTATTGATGATTGTTGCCTCATTGCTTAACCTTTTTTTGTTTCATCTAATCTAGTAAGTCACTGAAACTTCTCTATCATTTCAATTATTCAATATGCTATTGTTATTAGACTCGTTTCACTATGTATTAGACTTGTTTAACTTAGTAGAATAATCGATGAAACCTCTTTAATTATGTGCACTTAATGTTATCTTTAAGTGTGTTTAATATCTTTCCCTGAAACTAGTTCATCATGTATCCCTTAGTTTGTTGTCAAATTTTTTAGCATGTTATTCCATTGATTCTGTGCTCACCATGCTATTAGTTCTTGTTAATAACTAGTATGTTGTTTGACTCATGATTGATCAGTGAATTTCTTCTACATAACTTGTCTTAATTTGAATTCTTTACTGCCTTTGTGAAGCATGTTCTGGTCCCTTGTTAAAGTTTCAAACTTGTTAGCTTCAAACTTGTTAGTTTCAAAGTAATTGTCCCTACTTATGTGTGTGATTCTATAACTAAGTATGACTCATAATCCTGTCTTGCACTCTCCTGAATCCCAAAACCTTTGTTGGCTTAAAGCCAAAGTAATCTGAGTACTATCCTTGGCTTTCTTGGTGCGAGCACTGCTCAGGGTTATTGTGAGACCCTCGTGAACTCTAAAACACTAGGATTTGGTCCCTAATTTTCCTGGAATTGATTCTGATCTTTTACAGTAGTGTGAGCACTGCCTGGGGTTCGTGAAGCCCTTGGGAACTCTGACACACTAGAGGACTGGGCTTGGTATGCTTGTGCTTAAAACAAAAGCGAGTCAATCAATATGGTCACTATGAACACTGGCTATAGGGACTTCGTTCTAACTCAAATAGATTCTGTGAGTATACTGTCTGTTTTGCTTCGCATGATTAGATACCATGCCTATAGAAAATACAATAATCAAGTTCAACATACTCAGATCTGTTTCTTTAGAAATCATGTTTATAGGTCTTAATCAATCGTCACAATCGCTTAGTTAATATGCATATCTTTAGGAATTAATAAGTAGTCTCAATCACTAAAAGTAGAACTCACGCTCACAGGGATAACTATCATTTGTGCCAAATGCTAAAACTGAAATTCTGCATATCACTAGAAAGTATGCCTATATGAGTACCTAAATAATTCTGAGCATTTCTGTTGTCGACCGTCGAGTAAGTCACCTAGATAACTTGCCTATGGGTTCAACCGCTTTAATTTAAATCGATAGCCAATTGCAGAATCACCTAGGAATTAATTTTCATAAACTGTCAGCGTGTTTAAAATCCAGAATCACGTAGAAATTATGTCTATAGGATCTAATAGCCTTAACTGTTAAAATTGTTGACATGCCAATCTGTCTGCGTGCATTTGTTGCTTAATCTGTGGAGGCCAAAATGAGCCTTCATCTGCTCTTGTGTGAAAGTCCAACTTGTTCTGTATGTCGCCTAGCTTTTACAATTTTGAGCAACCTAAGTCGAGTCTAGAACCATCCAAAATAGAGGTCCCAATGCCTCCAGTACCATAGGTAAGGGACGGGTAGTGCACGCGTAGGACACGAGTTAGAATTGATTAGAGCACTTTAGGTAATATAACTTAAAGATAGTAATCGGGTAGAAGGAGATGATAGTCTGTGCCTGCTGAATAATATGAGTAACACACCGTCTTGGGGAGTTACAAAGTATTATTTATGTTGCACGGGGTGATCCTATTAGCTAAAAAACTTAGGACCCCCTATCCCTATTAAATAATTACTTCACTTTCTTTATTAGACTAATTCACATAAGTTAAGTTCGGCCGGGACCCACCGTTGTGGACCTTATGGAGTGCCTAACACCTTCTCCTCGAGGTAATTTGAGCACTTACCCGATATTTGGTGACGCAACTAGTAAAACTTGAGTCATTTGCAATAGGTGCCCTAACTCACCTTAATTCGTTAGGTGGCGACTCTCTCAATTACCAATTCCTTCCCTCTCAAAGGAGTTGTCAATGTAGAAACCCGATTTCGCGAGAAAAAGGGGGCACGACAGCATGGCGACTCTGCTGGGGATATCTTTAGGCTTTTACCATAACGAACTTGGTCTATATGAATTAGTCTTGCTCGATAAGCGTGTCCTTATTATTTTTGCTAATGTTTGAACACACTGCTCCCATTTACCCTTGTTATTGCTACATGCACACCCCTTTCCTATTTTCCCTTCACATGAACTTACTTTCAACCCTTTGTTTAATCTGGTTACAATATGCATTTCCTCCGTTATTCTCAATTATGCTCCCTAAATTCACTCTTTAAATTTTGTCATCCCTACCCCTTTATCGCTTTATTATAATTTTTCCATTATGAGAACTAACTCTTTCCTTGTTTTTCTTTCTCGTCTTTACGTTTATTAAATACTGCATTTATTGTGTTAACTTGCAAAATACTTGACAACATGTTATTTTCTTTTTGCATAAATACATGCTCGACATTATATTCCACTCGTATGTAATTAATACCATAGCGGCACTTGATGAGTGTCCGTGCTCTTCCTACATTACCCTTTAAAATTTGAAATGGATTATTTGCGGTAAAACTAGTCGATCAGCGGTGCAGTCGACGGTTCCGTGTATTTCCCTCTCAAGTTGTCCGCTTGAGGGCACCAGTCTAGACTTCTATAGAAAAACCTTACTCTGATAATAACTGTACATGCATCATGTTCAAACCTAGCATGGGTTAGTATGTTGTTCGCACAACAACCCTCTAAGGAAAAACCTTGTCCAAAGCCCATCGGGATCCACAATCATGATATGTGCATTATTTGGAGAAAACGTGTCGATATGCTAATCATTAATGCGTAAGTAGTCAAACCAGGAGGGGGAAAGGGTCTAACTTTGTTTATTCTTTCAGAACATGAGGCACAAAGTCCCCAGGTTCGGCATGGTCCGAAACATACCACCTTTATTGCTATATTGGTGGAAAAATCTTTTGCCAAGCGACAAAAACCATGTGAAGAGGATTTTGGCAAAATTTACCCTCATTGTTAGACATCTAGCAAAATAACATATTGACCGAGGCTGCTACCATGTTCTAGGACGAAGAAAGGGCTGTCTTTCATTTTGGAAATGTGGAAATGACTCCCCTCCTGGAGGAAATAGGAGGTTTCGCTGGGTTACCCTGGGATAGTCCTGATTTGTCGGTGCCAGAAAATCTCACCCCTAGGGGGTTTCTGTAAATGATGGGTCTGAGAAAGAATGATAATTTAGTCTTCTTGAAGAAGTCCTACATACCTTTCGACTTCCTCTACGAATGATACGGATACAGTAAATCCTACCATCACTTCCCTGGGTTGGACTCATCGTCGGGTTTTTGTGTTCGTCGTCTGCTTTCTGGGTATGATAGTGTTTCCAATCCAAGGAGACATGATTCGCACTAGGTTGGCTATGGTAACTAAGGCTTTAATGGAAGTAGTTGAGGGACAAACATACATTATTGTTGTCACACCTCCTTTTTTCCGACAAGAGTTGGATACGGGAGTTTTTCCAATTTAAGTGACATTATTCGGATTTGGGATTTATTTATTTCAGNATGGAATTATTTTAATACAAGTCACGATTGACGTGCACTTGTTATTTTTGGACACGTTGCAAACCACGCCACATGAAATGTACCCGCGATTTACAACATGCTTATTTAATTAATGTTTTGAGTTAGAGTCGGGGACATGAGTTGCCACACCCGAGTGTAGATTATATGACTATGGTCATGACTATTAAATATGCCTATTTGAGGCGATATTCGATTATTCTCTAGGCTTTGGGGTTTTTTTATCTAAAAGAGGTATTTTTTAGCTTATGGGGTATGTAAATAATTTTTGATATTTAT